>JARYHS010002325.1:0-12999 GCA_031002005.1 Vandiemenella viatica
TGTTTCCTGCATCTAATCTGTTGTTATTCCTATTATCCTCTGCTTCAAATAAACGCATCACTATTCTCTTATTTATTTATTTTCCATAACCTTTGAGCTCTTCTTCTATAGACGTATTTTCTTTTTCGTTTTGTAGCTATGTCTAGTAGCTTCTTAAGAATATATGATCAGTTTCCTTTACTCTTACCTACTACGAAAATATCATCGACGCATTTCTTATCTAGTACCAGATGATATTTTCAACTTGCCAAAGGATATTTCCGGACATTTTTAAACGCCCACAGTAAATAACACAATAACAAAATTAAAATATAGGCAACATACGACACATGAAAATATTGAGGTGGATAAAATTGGCATGGCAGTAATTCTGTATTTAAAAACTATTCTCGATTCAACAGGCCTTGCCGTCTATTTTTCTTTTTTGTGTTACTAATCTGGCAAAAGCTTATTGTAGAAAGAAGTAATTTTTTCTGATAGACGATATCTGCGACTAATGAGGTGGGTTTCAGCTAGTCTATGGACGCGATGCAATTCGCAGCAGACCGGACCACCCCGCTGTTAATATGTCAAGGCTATACGGGCGAAGGCTTCCAATTGCACAATGCTGTCGACTATCGAGTGAGTACAGTCTCGTTCATAATCCCTTACGGAAGAAGAATCAACCTTGTCTACCCCGTTTACCGAATGACAGCTTCTACTTTCTGCGCCTTTTCTAGCGACACCCAGCACATACATTTTTAACTCTTTTTTCAAACAATAGTTTTTATAAAACATCCTAGTCGTAGATTTCAACGCGTTTTGTGAAGTGCTCCGAAGTCGTCATCATAGATTTTTTGCCTGAAGTAAATAAAGAACTGATCAAGAAGAAATATCATTCGAAGTTTTATAGATGATGTGACAATCTCACATCCCGCCAAACACTTTCCCTTATTATTATTTTATTTCTTTTTAATTAATTATAAGTGTCATCAATAACTGTGCTAACAGTTGTCAATTCTTTGTATTTTATCTGGTTTCTACGAGCGGTAGTTTGTGTAGCCTTGGGGTAGAGTAGCAATATTATCTTTAAGAAGTATGGTAACAATCTTTTGCGCCGGAGAAAGGCGGGCAACGATTAGGTTGAATGTTGAGTGCCGTAAGCATTGTCTGGGTGCTAGTTGAATAATGGTATGTGAAACTTGTATTTGGATATGAAGTGTGTAGGAGCCCGCTGCAACGTATCGCAGATGTTTATGCAATGAACTGTGAATAAATTTTGTGGTATTTCATTCGGAGTCACTGTTATCATTTCTTCATATGACAATAATATCTTTCAATAGTTTGGCGACTATAGGTCATAAATTCTGTTCAATTTAACTAAAAAAGCGTTCAGCTGGCATGTGTTCGAACGAAATTGGGCCTTTTCCTTCAATAACACAATGTTATTCTGACTGGTGTGGCATTGTTAACAAGTTACGTGTTTGGAGCGAAGCTGTTTGGTGCTTTTGACAGCTAATTAACGCACACTAATTGAATGGTTAGTTCAAAATACCAATTCTCGTTTGGATGAAATTTTGATATACTTCTCTGAGGAAAGCCACAGAACGATGGCTGCAATGTCAGGTTTCAACAAATTGACGCGTATCCACTCGGACAATCGAGATAACACGAGATGCTGGTATGTTTATCTAAGTTTTCAAAAATGTCAGTTCAGGTTCTATTAAAGTTCTGTTAAATTACTCACGTCAGATGAAATCCTATAAAAATAAAGGTGAATAACAATGACTCAGTGTGGCCTTAGTGACCTTTCCTCTATTCTTCGTTATACAAGAGTTTAACCACACTACCATTTCTAAATTCGTTGCAGTTAGATTCGTCCTAAAAACTGCAGTCTAGCATTAGAGTATCACACGATAGAGATTTTATCAAGCACTTAGGAATTTCAACCAGCAAATATTTAATGCTATCAACCGTTTCAATGTCTAACCGACCTCAAAGAAGGAAAAGGTTATCAGTTCTACGAATATGTATTTCGTTACTTGTGCCCCCACCCTTTCCCACATCTAAAGACCACAGTGACGATGAGCCGTAAAACACGAAGAAGAAAATCAAAAGCTTGAGTACTTTTATACGGCACCAAATACTATATAAGTACTTAATAAATTTCTAAAAGTATAAATATAATTTACTAAAAAAAATCAGAAAGTAATAAACCTGTTTACATATCCACTATGAAGTAAAAAAGTAGTTTTTACAGAACGATCCTATCAACAGATTGCTTTAACCGGACCATCCAGTTATGTATGTATATTCGTTGGGACCTGCTAGGATCACGTTGAGCCTCCGTTTGGCCTGAGCTTGCTTCGGATTTGTACACATCCGTGTTGCGACTAAGTTGTTAGCCGTGCAGTTGAAACGTTCAATACGTATCACGGAAGCGTTACACAGCAGAATACACCAGAGGTGAAGGTCGGGTTAAGGGCTTTTGAAAATGGCAGCCGAGGACTGGGATTCGAGCCGGGGACCTTTCTATTTCCAGTCAAACGCCTTAACCACTGAGCCATCAGACCGACCCACTATCCAGTTATTATTTATTTGCAACTTCGTATTAATATTATTATTATTTTACTACTACTATTTTATTTTTTATTACGATTATTTTATGTATAGAAGCCTTTTAAAACTGAAACTAATACTTGCAAAAAAAGTAATAAGCAAACAACCAAATACCTAAATATCATTTACGACTTAACACAGGACTTTTGTGCACAATCTGGTGTGCAGCTACTTATGGTGCTGACCAAGTCTATTAGCTATTATTTGCCAATTACAACACCTAGATTACTACTTAATATTTCAGCTTAAACCTAGAGTCAACTGACGTTTATGGACTATGTAATAAATCACTTATACATTGCTAGAAGCAATCTGTAATAAACTATCCAGTGATAACTCCATTACAGTGTTTTAGTAAAATGAGAATCCATGTAGGAGAGAAAAGTCTTATTCATTTTGTTTGATATAATTATATGGATCTACTTTGTTCTGACTTCGTATGCGAATACTGCGACATACTGCCTCGTTTTTAATAATATTTCAAACATTTATCACCTTATTGTTGTTTATAATAATCTCTCAGCTTGAAGACAGACGTTCGTAAACTAACTAGTGATATACTTTACATCAGTGCTTGAAATGTGATTTGTTAATCTATTTTTTTAATTCCCAGATTCAATATAAAATTCTCTTTTGTGTACCAGTAGTTTTTAATATGAGCGAATTTTCTTGCTTCATTACTGTTATGTAAAGAATTTTTGCACTATTGTGGAAAAATCTTTAATGAAAGTGACTGACTGTATTTTGAATGAAACACAACTAAAAGATTAACGTCTCCACCGCTTTCAGAAAGTTGTAATTGAAATTATTTAGTAATTGCTTCTATGAACCAGTAAGTCTTCGTTAGAACTAAAATATCTTTCGGTTACTGCTGTAACTGCAATGTTTCAAATTTAATAAAAAATAACTTAAGTCAACGGTTAGAGACGGGTAGCCTCTTAATACAACAAAAACTTGTATTTGGATAGTCGTTGCCTCACTACACAACTTCCTGTATTTATCTTCCATTTATTCGCATATTACCCTTGCTCATTCCTGACGTGTAAAAACAGAATGGTGCCAAATAGTAGCTGAAGATCATTGAACAAATATACAGGTCTTTTGGCAACTGTAATACCTCGAGTTACTCAAAACGTATTCAGTGATATTCGTACGAATTGGTTTACGAATCTATGTGAGTGTGGGATATATAGGAACTCGATCCAAGAATCAGTTTCCAATGGCTAAGCGATACGATGCAACCTTCGTCACTGCCCTGCATAATGGAGTCATTAAAACAG
Source organism: Vandiemenella viatica (assembly GCA_031002005.1). Taxonomy (NCBI): domain Eukaryota; kingdom Metazoa; phylum Arthropoda; class Insecta; order Orthoptera; family Morabidae; genus Vandiemenella; species Vandiemenella viatica. The sequence continues at coordinate 3,879 of JARYHS010002325.1, forward strand.
AACGTTGCGACGGCTGTCTTTTGTGTCTTCATCAAAAGTTGGAGACAGAGATCTAGCTAAATTGTGTTTTCACGAGTCTATCCGGCTGCACGCCCACAAAGATTAAATCATATCACACCCCGGGGTTAAAACTTCCTGGGTCAAGCGGAGGATCTAACGCGTCCATTGTTCGGTCGACAGCAGAGTATTGTTCCTCTGTGTGACCGAACACTCCACATGTTACGAAGACCGACACCGTCCTCGATCAGACAAGGCGCTTCATCGGTGCAAAAGTGAAATCTACTCTTGTTTGCTGGTTGCCTGTGTTGAGCCATATCGAACATCCACAAATGAGAAGTTTTAATAATCCAGTCCATGAGTTCACAAAAATATCTATAAACATCGGTTTTCCTATCCATGGCCAAATGGTTAATAGAGTTTGACATCTGAAATCACGTTCTGCACCCGTAGTAAAAGCAAAAGAGTTGAGGTGACTGTCAGGGGGTTTAATGCTACAGCAGAATGGCGACAGGAATGAAGCAATCAATGTAGCTTCCAAGGAGTGGCAGACACTATATTGTGCCCAAGGCCAAGCAGCAGATTTTGGCCTACCACGAAAAACATAGTTCGCCCTTATCAGAATACGAACCAACCTTTGACGGTGTGGTCCACTGATGTACGAGGGAGGATTAAATATAGCGGACCTTTTTATATTGCGCGTCCGTCGATGGCTTGAGCAGTCTGAAACGTTTTGGATATTAGAAGTGGCTCATGTGAAAGTCAGTAATAATGTTGGCGCTTCTTATTCTCAACAATAATGACGATGAGCGAGAAAGAAGTACACCCCGCAGTTACACAAAGTGATAAATTTCTCGTCAGAGAAAAGGTAAACGATGCTAAAATTCGGTTAATCTTTCGTTTGCTCCTACAGTTAGGAGAAATAACCCTTTCATGCGCTCAGGTAAAACAGTGGTGTAAAAAATTTAACAAAGATCGGGAGCGTATTGAGAACATTACCCATCCGCGGCGTCCCTGCACCAGCATCACACGGAGGCTGTGATCTGGTATTGTAACTGTGTTCTGCGTGTCGATTTTCTTCAAGAACGTCGATCCATTAATGCTAGCTGTTATTGTAATCGCCTTAGTCAAGTTTGAGTTGTCAGTCGGTGATCTCCATGATAACGCAAGACAACAAACATAATGCAGCAGAAAAACACACATACACAAAAATTGTACATCATGCACTGAGCTGTCCTAGAACATCCACCCTACAACTCAGATCTTCCATATGTCTGGTCCACGCAAGGAAGCCCTCGGTGAACAGCGCTTCACTACAAAAAAGAAAGTGCAGCCATTCCGGTGCAATTGGGTTGACACACGTCCCCTAACTTTTTTCACCCCCGGAATTAAAAAAATTAAGTACCATTCGAATAACTGAATAGATAAGAAGGGAAAATATGTAGGAAAAAAAAAAAAGAATTTATTTTGAAAAATGTATGTTTTTATTTTATTGATCATCTCTCGTATAAGTGGGTCATGAGAACTTCACACAGCTGTGACTGTGGCGCACCAACAGAGACTATCTGGTAAATTGTAACTGATTTTAATAAAAGGGCGTACCCAGGTTCGCTGGAAGACTCTAATAATGCATCTAAAACTGCTGCAGAGTGGTTGAACAACATAGACTTAATACTTTATAATTTTTCTTCAAGTGCCTTCTTGACTGTTTTAGTATGACTCATTGTTATTTATTCTGTTATACTTTGTATATTGTTTATGTTGCCATAAACTAAATGAATTAACCAGGAAAAGCCTTCAGTGACAAGTTAGGTAACGTTATATGTTTCAGAGGAAAGTGGGTGAAGTTTATTTTGTCACTTAGCGAAAATGACCGTCACACTGGTGGCGTCGAACTTCTATAAAATGCTAGAGGACAGACGTCAATTGGAAGACACGTACAGGGGTTTCTTGAGTGTAGACTGCGTGACTTACTATCAGTCCACCCCAGTTCCTATTAAATTTGGTTAGTTAATATATAATTTTAGAATTACTTTCTAGTGTTTAAATTAACTTTTTGTATGTCATAAATTGTTGTCTGCAATATTAACAGTAATATATTGTTTTGTTTTGCCGCAAACCCATTGTTAAGAACGGTGTGTGAAATTGTTATTAAGGACAGTCTCGCTTGGCGGACGAGAGCAGAGAGTAGCGATTGATAATTCAGAAGTCAATATGGAGCAGTATAATTGAATGGAGCTAAGTTAAAAAGTCTTGGCCTGTATGAATTGACTAGATAAAAGATGCTACTGTTTAGCAGTTAATTCAAGGAAGTTGACTTACTGGAAATTTATTTTATTTTATTTTTTTATTTAGAACACATTTTTACAGTCTAGTATCTAGAAACTAAAATAGGCCTTAATTTAACACAACAGTTTTAGATTTGATACTTCAACAGATAATTCCACAATGACTAATTTCAATTTTTGTCATGTATGGTTTTGGCAATATCTGTACAGTCTTTTCTTGTTGGCACGATACATACGATTGTCTCGCTGTTAACATATATTATAGATTTCTAAACTTGCTGTATTTTGTCATAATTGATTTGTTACAGTTTTCTAGTTTTGTATAGTGTCTGCAGTTTCCTGTCCACTTTATGGGTAGAATTTTTAATATTCCACTATGTCACTTAGTACGTCTACCACTGCTACTATTACTAAACTATTACTACTATCAACTACTCTACCATCTAAGAAAGCATTTTCCAGTATTGGTATCGGTGCGGTAATCCGAATTCCAGATCTCCCGGAATAGCGCACGTTCTCAGTCTCTCTGGCAGCCAAAGTGACCAAGAAGGCCGCCCATCGGGGGACTGGCCACCTCCAACACTGGTTGTGAGAACTAATTTTCAATTATATATATGTAATTGCAGAAGTGAGGAGTCTTTAATATCCGGCTATAGTGCGCGTCACGAACGATGGCGGGTCGCGCAGAGAGAGAGAGAAATTGGGTTGACATAGAATTTGCGACGTTACCGCGTTTGACTATTGGCAGTACAGTTCTAAGGCTAGTATCACACGCTTTAGCAGTTCTCTCTTGAGCTTTGACAACGTCGCAGATCAGCCCTCTCGTGTCTGCTTTGCGCTTAAAATGCTTTCAAATCTTGCTTTTTGCTTTGACTATGCAGAACCTTACGCTTATGTTGTTTAGAATAGGAATTATTGCAATGCTCACTGATTTACAACTGTACAATTCACAAACACATCGCATTCGACACTCGTGTTACCACGACATGCTCTGGATTGTTACTGAATGTGATTGGCTACTGGCTTAGTGATGACGTACATGCGCATACCCTCGCTAAACTGGGCCGCCATCGTTCGTGACGCGCACTATAGTAGGTAAAACTGGAAAACTATATTTGAAGATTTTCGTGTTTTAATTAGCGGAAGTTATCAAATAGACTTGAATTCGTGGAATAACGTATAATCAGCTTGTAGCGGTAGCACCTTTGATTGGAACTGTGATATGTATAGCAGCTGAGTTTGTTTGTAAGAGTAGGAGTGAGCGGATGTGACTATTGCAGCGTCCGGCGGGCGGCAGGTCGCCGTCGAGCCCGGTGGTGTCTGCGGGGGACGGCGTGTGGACGTGCCCGTCGTGCCTGGTCACGATCCACCGGCTGAGCCCGCCGCTGTCGGGCCCCTGCCCCTTCTGCGGCCGTCCCGACGCCCAGCTGCCCGGCGTCGGCGCCGGCAGAGTGCGCGGCCAGCGCGCCGGCTCCGACCCGGGCCCGCCAGCCATCAGGCTGCCCGCGATAGTGAGTACCACACACGAAAACCATTACCTTTATAGCTTGTCGACTACCCTCTCTCCGAAACAACTTTCACCAACTTACTATCGAGTCACTGTTGAGGGGTCTGGAGGTTAAGTGGAGATCGACAAATACCCTGTACGGATCCCTGTGTAATGGTAGTCTGTGAATTAGGGATTAAAACAGGAGTTTTAACAGTTTATTTTGTTAAGAATATCATAAGCCGCTCATAGCGCGAGTGCAGGCGAGCGAGGTCCATATATGAGTGAAACTGCAGACTTGCAAGATTCAGGTTACTGCAGGATGTAGCTCTTGCATAGGCATGGACAGTGCACGTGAACAGTGTTCACTCGCCTCATTAGAACACACTAAAACCCTGTCGCTATTTGCCATTGTCTATTCTGCCAGCAGCTATGTAGAAGGTAAGATGTGTGTCTTGGCTGTGCCTTTGGCAATAGGCAAAGCCATGCTTTGTCTCTAGCCTTGTCTCATGCAGTTAGTTATTGGTTAGATAAAGTAATTAGATCATTCATTTAATCTGAATAACACGAAAGATGTTTGCCATTCTTTGTAATAATGCTGTAACGCCTAGTGATAATCTATTTGGTAATATCGGGTTGGATCGTTATTTAATCATTCGTGTATTAGTTCACTAAAGCCATGTTTCCGTTATATTCGTATGAAGAAGATATTCAGTTACTAGCACGGCTGAATTGGTAACATTGTAGCCATCCGTGTGTAAATTTTTCTTCCAGCATAAGTTAGGTAGATTTCCGGATACTTGTATCGTTAGGTTTTCATAATTTAAGTATTTATTTAAACTATTCATTGTGTCGTCTAAATCATTTACAGTCATTGGGTTAAAACCGAAGTTATTTCAGATAATTGTGATATATCGGCAAGGTAAGAACTATAAAAGATATTACTATTAAAGCAGTTCGGGATCCCTGCTCAGTGGCATAGCTAGGCCAACAAGGGCCCCGGTGTAAAACATTTATTTTGGGCTTTTTTTTTGCTTTGTGTTGTGCTTGGAGGCCGCCTGAGCAGTGAGTGGTTGGGGGCTCCCTGAGCAGTGAGGGCCTCTTAGTGAGGGGGCTCCCTGTGTCTTAGGGCCCCCCTAAAAAAATAAGGTCGCCAGTTTGCCGTGAAGGCCCGTGGGCACTCTGAACTGCGTTTGGGGCCCCCCTGAGGTATGCTTGGGGGCCCCGGTGTACTGAACCGCCTAGCCCCATAGTAGCTACGCCCCTGTCCCTGCTACAACAAAGGTCGCCTTGGCATCAAATATCCTTATCCTGACAATTAACATCTAGGTATCCACAGGTAGCTAGTCTGTTATAATTCTGAAGATAGCCTAAAACCCTAAGATCACTTCTAAGAAACCCATCCAAACCAACAGTCTGGGAACCCCCCCCCCCCCAAAAAAAAAAGTATCTAGGTCCACCCCAACATCTTAATTTTGGAGAGCTTTTTTTTTCTTATAGCTATACTGATCTTTTATAGGCGGCATGACTATAAAGCCTATCCTTGCCCGACTCAAGCCCCCCAAACGAAATCCGCTCAAGCCCCTCCCAAACCAAAATCCTGGATCCACCATTGCAAACCAATAATAATGCCCGTGAGTGGACTGCACGGCCATATAAACCCCTTTTTCTATTACACCTGTGTCGGCGAGGATTTTCAAAGGCCCTTAACCCGACCTTAGCCAGAACGCTATCGTGATTCGGATTCCACATCAAACTGTAGGTCCCTAGTATTCGATAGGAAAACCGGGCTATGATAGGGACAGATCTCGCAGCTGATAAGAAACCCTGTCAGCGGGTCATTACGACCACGTAAATTTACTTTTTTATCGGGTCAGAGGCAAATTTCGCGTTACAGTGCTGAATGAGCTTTGGTTCAACCGCGGGAGTGAGCGGATGCGTGTTTTGTTGGCATGACAGCAATGGTGAGAAATGGGCTCTGCAAACGTCTGCTGGATTCCCGCGCCGTACATGTTTAATTGGGTGCCACCATGGCTTGCCCCACCCTGGGACTCTTCATTTATGAGGGGGGACTCATAAATAAAATGTCCCACTTTTTATAATGAAAAAGAAATTTTGTCAAAATTTAGTAGGATCCTTCGCAGACTAGTGCTTAAGTACCATAAGTTAGCTAAGTGTTTTTTTTTTTTCCCTAAGTAAAACTATTTATAGAAGTATTTGTATTTAGCTCCCTTGTTTTTTTTTCCACCCTGGAGTTAATCCTGACTACGCCCATGCATGCAACAAGTGATTTTGCAAACCCATGTCTATGACAATATTCAACTATACCGAATAGTGTGAATGGTTTATTCCTGGTAACTAATGAGTACTTTGTTGGACAGAGCAAATACTAAATCTTCAGTATCTTACGTTCTTTGCCTCAGATACTATTACCGTTTCCACTTAAGATTGTTCAAACTTCCGAATAAGAAATGAAACTACTTGGGATTAGTTGAGAGATAGCGATTCCGTGAGGAATTGGCGTCATAATACTGTAGTGGTCAAGCACAAGACACTGCTAGAAATACTTTCCTAAGTACGTTTAGCGGTGCCGTGCTCGTTCTAGATGTGTAGATGTATTACAACGTAATTACTGCTTCAAAAAAATAAGTCTTTCGATTGACTGTCGCACTATTATGACATCATTAGTCAACGCGGAGGAATGTTTTTGTAGCTGAATCGCCTTCTCCAGTAAACCCAATCTAGTTTTTGGTTGGGACCAATCAATTTAGCAGTGTGGGAAATAAACCTACTTTTGACAAGCTATAGACGCGAGTGACTTTTTATTCGACAAATGATAGTAAAATTACCTGCCTCTCACCATTTCTAAACCGATGAACTGATACAACCTAGTGACATCGCAATGACAAATTTAGGAACAATTAACGAGGGGATAGTTAACCATGGTAATCACGGTAATTAATTATCACAATTAACCAGAGTGGAGGGGGAAGGAGAGAACCACAATATTACCGTTATTCGACTATCCAGTTTTTCAATGTTAGTCGCCCGATGTCACCACTTGGCGGACCGCATGGCTCGCGCGCCGCCAGGTGACCTCAATCTGTGCGGGTACTCCACGCGCTATTTCTGACTGTACCGCTGCTCGATTAATAGGACTCGCCGACGCCCGGACAGTAGTCTTATAGTAATTTCTGAATTAAATACACCCAGACTTTTAGTTTAATCAATTCACTGCGCTTCTTATGTATAGTATCTACTTATAATGAAGATTGTGTGTATGATTTCGTAAATCACTATTACCTTGGTGAATCTGAAATACAATACGGAAACACCAACTATCAATGCCGAATACGCACAGTTGTGTAAATGGTGAACTATATAAAGAAACAAGAACTCATTAAAACCAAATTCAGGGTAAGCTATGTTGCTGACGGAAAGATGGGGAAGAGAATACCATTTTCCAGTCCTGTCACTAGCTGATCTCACTGTGTTGCAGCAGGAGCCGGGGAGCCGTCGTAACAGCGGCGTGAGCGGCCTCATGGCGGGGCTGCTGCTCAGGCCCTCCTCAGACACCTCGCTGCCGCCCATCAACAAGGTCAGCTCTCCCACAACATTGTTTCACTTTGTTCATACCACACCGCTTCACTTCAGCGTTCATTGAACCAGCATTGGCTGTTTACGGTACAACACAAGTATTTTCACCAATAAAATATCCTACATTCACCCCTTTTTCAGTGGTAGTAATAAAAAAATCTTACTTCTGACACCCTATCTACTATGTTCAAGGATGGCTCAACAAGATGATGAAAAACCTTAATGGGTGATTGTGTTGATGGATTACTATCAGAAGTTAGGTTGTTTTCAGATGACATAATGCTATACAAAAGTATCAAAACGGTAGAGAACTGTAAACAGCTGCAGGGTGATATGGACAGCTGGGTTGCTAAGCATGGGATGAAGATAAATGCAAAGAAGATTTAGCTTATTAGATGCACAGATAGAAAACTAAAAATTGATTGTGGCTATAAGGTGAAGAAAGAATCGCTCGTTGAAGATCTGAAAAGTAAATATCTTGGCATAATTTTTGATAACAAGCTCAACTCGACAGCACACACTGGACAGGAAGTAGATAAGGGTTTAAAAACTCTGCACTTGTTGGAGAGCATAGTGAGAGTATGTACTAAAGACGTAAGGGAATTGAGTTACAAAACTTTGGTCAGACCATTGCTTGAATGCTATAGTGTAGTATGGGACCCATAGTTATACAGGAGTTTGAAAGGGTGCAAAGAAGGGCTGCTAGATTTGTTTGTGGAAATTATCGCAGAACGCAATCAGTAACAGATATGATAAAAGAGCTGGAGGCGGGTGAAGAGGGTAATTGGATGTACAAGGCGTATATTGGTGATGAGGAGTGGAGAGATATTGGCGTAAGGATTAAAAGTCATGCATGGAAGGGAAAAGATGACCGCGACCACAAGCTAGTACTCGATTTCAGGCATAAGGGTTCTGAAGATTTTCTTTCGTTGGTAAGGGGATCAGGGATTGGAATAAGTTACCAAGATAATTGATAAATAATTTACCCAAAACGGAACAATTTAATGTTGAAATTTGTAGATGGAAAAAGTAAGTGGGTACAGGAAATGGGAAAAATGAGTGTGTAGGGAATATGCCATCGGGGGGTGCGGTCCATCGCAATTAAATTAAATAATTCAAATAGATATCGTTTCTATCAAGTAATAAAGCTTTACATCGCAGTATGCTCTACATTATTTTTGACATTAAGATCCTCAAATGACCTTTCATAAATAAAGGCAAGAAAGTTCACAGCAAATAGTTCAGAGAATCGTACAGGTTCGCGTTGATAACAGGACACTAAGTATAGGTTAATAATAGGAAACATGACTCAACACAGAAAATTGTGGAAGGAATGAGAAGCCAACCATGAATCAAGTCGTATGGCGTTAACGACGTTGCCGACGATGTCAAACAAATCCCGAAAAACAACAAAAATTATTAGGCTCTCATTCTATAATGCAATCCGCTTAAATGCCGCCTTATTATCAGATGAAGATATTTCACTCAACTTAATAATGTATCTCGTAATGTGATTGCGTTGAGGTTGAGGTTTTATATTTCAGGTTGAATCGGCAGTCAAGTGAGTATTTCTCCCACTGCGGTGATTAACTTTCTCAGCTGTAAGATAAATGAAAAATAATAAGATGCAATTTATATCAATTTTACAGCAGAAACATTTTCAGAATTAACATCAGACTCTTTACCAAGGCACATTAGAAGACAGAATTCGCGTAGTTTTTTACTAGCAATATTCGGAGCGCCTGTACTGCTG
>JARYHS010002326.1:0-11740 GCA_031002005.1 Vandiemenella viatica
TGAGTTCTAGTATGCATTAATGTGTGTGTTTGGTACTGTATTACATATTTGTAGGTTCTTGTGTATTATTTGAATTGTTTGAACTGTGGGAATGTTTTTATACATGTTCTGAATGTCAAATGATAACCCGAGTTGCAGTGTCAGGAATTTGTATGTCTTTTATATTTTCAATGAGTTTGTGTTGTATTCTGTATGCTTTGGTTTTCATTTAGTATGTAATGTTGCATGAGGTACCTGTTGGCATGTTTGGCTAAGTAATATGTTGGAGCTTTTATTTAAATTGACAATTGCTCTGACTGGAATGTTTGGCTTTTGAAATTTTGGCTGACTCCTCAGTGTGTGTGCAGTTGGATTTGTTTGTGTAAAATGCTGTTTTTGACTATCAGTGAGAATAAGGATTTTCTTTTGTCCTGTTTGGAATCTGTTTGTAGGATCTGATTTCAATTGTGTAACGTGGTTTGGTTGACTGAATTCTTCAGTTTTCTTTGTATATTGTTCTTTGTCCAGTAAAACAACTGTATTTCCTTTGTCTGCTTTGGTTATTGTTATATTGTTTTTATTGAGTTTTTTCTTTAGGCTACTGTTTTTATGTCTTTGATGTCTGTTTTGTTTGCTTTTAATTGGAAGGTGATGTTTTTTTATTTCTTTTGCTGTTAATTCTCGTGTCAGGCCCATGGCGGAAGGAATTATATGGAGGAGAAGTGACGTTAAATCGGTGAAGCAAGCAGTAAACTCTCCCGCATGGTGGCAGCACCGGCAGCGACCATATGGCGCTTCCCAACAATTAAGGTGTTCACATTGTGGTAGATGCAGTGATTATTTCATTTAGTATTGTGTATAAGTGTTTAAAAATGCCAGCTTGTGTTGCGTACGGTTGCACAAATAGGCCAGACAGGAAAGAACCTGGAATATCATTTCATAAGTAAGTTGAATTGTAATTATCGTTGTTGAAGTGAGCGGTAGACACCGCAAACTTTGCAGCACGTCTATAAATATTTAGTCATAGCTCACAATGGGATGACTTTGTTCTCAAATTTTTCTTGGTGTAGTGTAGAAAATCAGCAAACTTGCTATTTTGCACATAATAGACTAGCATTATTTTTTAACAAGTGTTTAAAATGAGATTTAAAGGGGCGTGTTTTACTTCGCGATTCAGTGAATTTACTATTACGATTTCTTTCGTCACGTTGCTGATTATACTGACAATGGATGATGAAATTAACTGTTATGTGAGAAGCTGTGAGTTTTATTAATTTTTTAAATAGCTATTTCAGGCCATTGACTTAGGTTATTTTTAAAGCTTCATATAACACTTGTTTCTGTTTGTAAATACGTCTATACCTATTTTTACCGATTTTGAAATCTTTCTCATCTATTTATGTCGAAACAGGTTCATGCAGAAATAAAAATGGGCTTCATAAATAAAGAAGTTATTGGCCTTTGAACAAAATCAATTTGGGGAATGTGTTTCTAATTTAGTCTCTTTTTTTTTTTGTACAACATTCTCCCCCCCCCCCCCCCCCCCCGTATCTAAATCTAACTGAGAGATAATTTTTTTACAATTGTCCTAATAAGTAGGGCTGTGAAATTAGACAACACATCTTGATCAAGAGAATGTTCATTAAGGTGACTGAATAAACATTTTATTTCTGGTACCAGCCTACAAAATGTCTGGGTTGCTCATCCCTAGAGTGGGTCCTCTTACTTTTTTTCTGGTCTAGGACACATTTTCAGACTAACCACAAGTGGTAGTAATAAAACTGAAATATCCATTCTGCATGTCAACCATGTAATCATTGTGGCTTTGACAGAATTAATTTTTGGTCCAGCCTGCATCCAAACCTAAACCCCTCAATTTGGATGTTGTATATCCCCCAAACTAAGCAAGATATCGAAAACATTTATTCCTTATTATCGAGTTTTTTCGTCGTGTTACATGAGAATCCATCATTAAATTTGACTTTTGCGAAATTTTTCTTCTGCATTTCAACTCAAGACACCTCACTTTTGAGACAGTATATCTCGAGAACTAGGTGAAATATCGAAAAATTTTACTCTTTATTTTTTATTTGTCTCGTCGTTTTAAATAAAAATTCATCATAAAATTTGACTTTGAATAATTTTTCTTCTGAATTTCAACCAAAACCATTTCACATTTGAGACAGAATATCTCGAAAACTAAGCAGGATATCAAAAAATTTTATTCTTCATTTTTTATTTGTCTCATCGAGTTACATAATAATCCATCACCAGATTGCGGCGTCACGTTTATCCTAGAGTCCCCTTGAGGTGTTTGTAGATATTCCCCGTGTTTGTTGGGAAGCGGTCAAGCCCCCACCACTCCGGCCATGCCCCCCCACTCCTCCGCCGGCCTGCTTCACTCCCATGCGTGGTAAAGGTCTCTTGCGTCGTCTCCATATTATTCCTTCCTCCATGGTTAGTAGGGTATATGCAAGATATTTCTCATGAAATGGACAGGGGAAGTCAAGTTGATAGTGTAGTACTAGATCTTTCAAAGCCCTTTGACAGAGTGAGCCATAAAATGGTGTTCACACTGTGTCTGATGTTCTGATTATTTCATTTTGTAATGTGCATAAGTGTTTTATAATGCCATCTGGTGTTGCATACGGTTGCACAAATTGGCAAGAGAGGAAAGATTGGAATATCATTTCGTAGGTAAGTTGTATTCTAATAATTGTTGTTGAAGTGGGAATTGTAAACTTTGGCGCATGTCTATAAATATTTAGTCATTGCTCTCAATGGGATGACTTTGTTCTCAAATTTTTGTTGGTGTAGTGTAGAAAATCAGCATACCTTGCTATTTTGCACATAATAGACTAGCATTAATTTTTAACGAGTGTTGAAAATGAGTTTAAACGGGTGTGTTTTACATCGCGATTCGGTTTATTTAGTATTACGATTTCTTTTGTCACGTTGCTGTTTAATACAGACAGTGTCTGATGAAATTAACTATTATGTGAGAAGCTGTGAGTTTTATTCATTTTTTAAAAAAAGTTCAAGCCATTGACTTAGGTTATTTTTAAAGCTTCATATAAGGCTTGTTCCTGTTTGTGCACCACAAATCCTCCATTGTAGTATACAATATGATCTATTAAAACAGTTTGTGCACCTGCATCAAACATACAATCGTGGTCGAACTTGGGAGGAAACTGTAATTCGTTTTCATCTTCAATAATTCGATGATTCTATGATGTAAAATTTATACTATGTTCTGGAGCATGATTGATGATTGTTCCAGGAGTATGCAATTACCAGTGTTTGCATATTTTACTTCACATTTCAAGAGTAGCTTTTTTTTTTTTTTTTTTTTTTTTTTTTTTTTTTTTTTTTTTTTTTTTTTTTTAAGCTGAAGCTGAAGCTGTTTTAAATTGTATGGGCAGTGGGATTGTTTGAAACCCCCCAAAGATCTGATACATTCTAAAAATATTTCAAAGTGATCCTGACTAAATTTATATGATAATATACAGGGCGTTCGCCGGGAAACGCTACCCACTGTTAGCGCTACAAGGAAGAAACTGCTCCCGGCGAGCGAGCGGTCAGCTTCCGGCATTGGTCGGCCGCGGACTATTTCATAATAATTACGCTTCATAAACTTGTATGTGCTTGGCATTTAAATGTGACGTCAGTTGCGGATCAACAGTGCCATCGTGGACACCTTGCAGGTACCAGTTGCAAAATCTAATCCTAGGCCCCTGGTCTATTTCTGTAATTTTATGCACCGCAATTGTTTTGTAAGGCTTTAAGTGAACTAGCTTTGTTACTTTCCAAGCTGACGTCTTAGATACGCCTGCCTGCTGCCCTAACTGACTTAATGATTTTTTGGGTGACTGTTCTAGTCGAAAAGCGGTATCGTCAATTTTCTCCTCTGTGAGAATACAGTTGACCGACAGTCTCTTTTTGTTAAAAAATGAACCCGTTTCTCTTACCTTTTTAATCAGTCGCAGAATTGTTGATTTAGCTGGCAGTAAAGCGCCAGGATATTCGCGACGAAATTTACTGCGACACTTTTTAAACGACTTCTTCTTCACATATGTATCGTAGAGAAATATTCTTTGTTGCAAACTGTAACGTACCATAATTTTACTCACACTCAAACACGGTACAGATTAGTAAGTATGAAGCCCCAAACCAGCCAAACAGCAAAGAAACATTTATTCACAACACAGTTGGGGCAGCGGAGGTGTTAAACAGTGCGGTGATTCACGGCGCCGTGTGGCGGGAGTTGCTGGTTCCACTGTCCCAGCAAGTTGCCGACGGCAACAGACTGGGAGGGTAGCGTTTCCCGGCGAACGCCCTGTACATTTTAAGATTTTTTGATTAATTACTAAGGAATTAAACAGATACTTCAAACATAAATCAGAAAACCTAAGAATCCAGTGCTCCTACTGCTGTCAAGTATTATCTTGCCCTTTGGGGACACTTTCAAATTACATATATAACTTTCTGTTTCAATCAATCTTGTATCACTGCTTCCTAATTACACTCAGATATTCCGGAGCGTGTGCTCCATTGAAATAAAATAATATAATAATACCCCTAGTCTTTTTTGTGGCTGTAGATGGTTTGGCATATACAATTCTATTAAAAGACTTTTTAACAGACGTTTTTTCTCTTAATTTCTAATGTTTATAGATAACATCAATTAAGATACATACATAAGGGAGCGTGCATAAACCACATAGCTCCATTTTGGCATCCTGTGAACCACTATCCCCCCTCCCCCCATTTAGCCCTACTTGGCTTTTGCCTCCCCCCCCCCCACCTATCATGTAGCTTTTTCCCCCGTTTTGATTCCAGAAGACATTTTGCACTGTTTTCTCTTGTCACACTATTGTAAATTACATAAGGAGATAATTAACTGAGGGAAATAAATATTCACATGCTGTTGTGAGTTCAGTTACTCATTTTAACTGTAACAAATGTTATGAAAGGAAAGCTACGTGGCCTGGCTTGGAACCCCCCACCCCCTCTTCTCCCCACGTAGCCCAGTGTTGCCTTCCAGCTATCCCCCCCCCTTGGACTGAGTCATGTAGTTTGTGCACTGTCCCTACCTTTAACCACATGTTAATTCGACAAAGGTAGAATGAGAAACACCCTTCAGTCACTAGAATACAACTTTTATTGTATTACACAATGCATTTCGGACCCTGTGGATCCATCTTCAGGTGACTATGGTATTTACATGTTAATTCATTATTAAGAATGTGAAATAAAGAAAAATAATGATTGAAATTCTGTCTCATAAAGTTCCTTGTACAGTCCTGTAATAGCAACAATTGTGAAACAGTTCTTTTATTTTTAAAGGTAATAATAAAGTCTCTGCCCGTTTAAACACAAGTTGGAGTAGAGCTGTTCTAGCATGATAAGGTTGGTTGGATCCTCCCGAAGGAGGCGTACTAAGCCATTGTGACAGAGGTAGGACGGCTAGTTCCTTTCCTCTGGGACCTACAGTTTAATGTGGAATCCGAACCACGGAATGTCCTGGCATAGCTCATATGATTAAACACAACTCTCAAAATTCCTGTCGTGCCCGGGGCAGGAGTAGCGACCGTTTTGAAAGCAAGCGCTTAGGCACTGAGCTACCAGAACGCTCTCTCATGATAAGTTATTTTGTTAAAAAAAAAAAAAAGTACACGCATGTTCAGACAGTGACACATCACCGCATTTTTGATTGGAGCACACTCGATTGAAGTTACTTCAAAGAACACCGCATTATGCCAACCATACAGTATAGTAAAGTATCACTCTTTACTTTTTGTTGATACACTTTATACTAACTATAAATTATGCGGAAACATTTTATTTCTGGTACCAGCCTACAAAAGTCTGGGTTGCCCGCCCCTAGAGTGAGCCCTCTAATTTTTTGCCTAGGCCGCATTTCAGCCTAACCACAAGTGGTAGTAATAAAACTTAAATATCTATTCTTCATGTCAACCATGTAATCATTGTGGCTTTGGCAGAATTAATTTATAGTCCAGGCCACATATCAATTCAATCCCAGTATATCCGAAAACTAAGCAAGATATCTTTATTTTCGATTTGTTTCGTCGTGTTATATAAGAATCGATCATTAAATTTGACTTTTGCGAAATTTTTCTTCTGCATTTCAACTCAAGACACCTCACTTTTGATACAGTATATCTCGAGAACTAGGCGAGATATCGAAAAATTTTATTTTTTTATTTCTCTCGTCTTTTTAAATAAGAATCCGTCATCAAATTTACTTTGACCAATTTTTTCTTCTGAATTTCAACCAAAACCATTTCACATTTGAGACAGAATATCTCGAAAACTAAGCATGATATCAAAAAAAAATATTCTTCATTTTTTATTTGTCTCATTAAATCTTTATTATTTTCAATTCTACATTCAAAATAATATTTAAATAGTAGCAAAACAAATATTTCTATAGCAGATTCAAAACAAAAAAGAAATGTACAATGTTGCATAGTCCACTCAAGGCACTGATGTTGTCTGCTCGGTGGTCGGTGACAGAATGAGAAGAGTTTGGACCGCGGTTGCGCCATACACGAGCCGACTGGAGTGATGGCTTGGTGTCTCTACACGTGGTTTTCCCCACACACAGTCAGTTGGACGAAACTGATGGATATTGGACTCACCGGTTATACAGATAAGCCTGTCACTCCACGTCATCCACATCACTTTCCCCACACACTGCGATAATGGAGTGAAATTGCTCCATTTGGACGGATGGAGCGATCGTTTATGGCCACCTTTAAGACTACTGCTTTTGCTCACTACTCACTAAGAACGTTGTTAAAAAAGAATGAACAATTAAACTAGTATGAATCACATAATAAAACAATTTATAAATACACAACAAAAAAAATTGAACCTTATTCTTCCTATTGTGGAGTCCAATTATTCAGTAAGCTTCTAAAGATTTAAGATTAATCAGTAACCAGAGAGAACAGTTCAAGCATAAGGTAAGGAGTATGTGATAAAGCCTTCTTCTCAATCAAAGAGTATTTAAATGATGAATAGGGAAATAATGGCATGAACAAAAAAAAGTATCAATTAATGATGTATATCATATTAGCACATATGGAAGTGAAATGTATAATGAGCTATAAAATTAAGTAAATCTATAGTAGAAATGTATGACATAAATGGAATATGTATGAGTTGAGAATGAATAGTTTTATTGTTAATTAAGGTATTAAATTGTTGAGCAAAATGGAATCTACTCACTCTAGAACCGAATGGACCTTTGACTTGTCCTAAGTCGTTATACAATTTATTCTATATATGGGACTAAACAAAATGAATGACTATTCTTCACTGGTTTCATTTAGCTCTTTCAGCATTTTAAACACCTGCTAACAAGACCACATCATTGCCAAATCATAAATGTTCTATTCTGCTGCCACCAATAGGCACACCTATTTCCATATAAGCATTTTCCAATAATCTCTTTCATTTATAAGCTGAACAACAAGGGGGGAATGCAGCAACTATGCCTAACACCACTCCGAATGCTGCTTTCTCCTAACATTTCCAATCTTTATTCTTTCTATTGTAAATATAAGTTCTGTCCTTCCAATGTACTCCTTTGCTCTTAAAACTATCCATAACTTGTTCTAGGTCGATAATGGTGGCATAAATTTCTCTGATTTTTCAATATGTTTGTCCTGTTATTACGTTCTTCGGTGGTTTAATTACTATATTGATTAATTAAAAAAGTCCACCAAAAAGGTAATGTTGAAGAGTTATTTATTGTCGTCAAAACAAAGTCAGCGATATTCACATGCATAGATACAATACAGAGATGCACTTCTGAACAGTCGCAAAGATAATCTGGATGAATGAAACTCTCGGTAACACTGAATGATGTCAACTAACTAACAAACTGCTCTGTCCAGCCGATCGTTTATATAGTCTCTATCGAAATTACGAGAATTCTTCAAAGGGATCCGCCAGATATTTCTCGATCATTAACAATCACTCAAACAATCAAATATATTAAAAACAATAGGAAGTAATACAAAATTACTTAACAAAATGATCAGAAATGGTGATTAGAGATACTTAAATACAAAATTATTTACAGAAAGCCTTTCAAACTGTAGAAAATTGTCCTGTAAACATCGTAACTTCCATTAATACGTGGAATTACAAACATTTAAGAAATTCTCTTGCACCATTCGGTTCTTAAACATATTAAATGGACTTTAAATAATTTTCTTACATAAAACAAAGTCTATATACACTGATTTACAAGAAATTATAAAACAAACATACCAGATCATATTCAAGCAAACTTTAGCTCACTACAAATACTTCATACAGTACAATACTATTCAAAATTAAGGTATGAGGGCTGTTACACTGTGATTCTTAATAGGCCAATAGCATCTATTGTTCCTTTTCTAAATCCAAACTCTTCCTTTCCAACTCATCTAACTTCCCATAAAATCTTCTGTTCAACACTCCCAACAATAATACTTCAGCTGCATGCGAAGATAGACTGATAAGCTTGTGCTCTTCACATTTGTGTGTAGCCCTTTTTTTCTGAATTGGTATTGCAAGAAAGTCATCCAGCCATTCCGCTTTCTTATATATCCCATTGGAAAAGTAATCTCACACCATTGCCTGTTTCCCAAACTCTTCGACACTTCTGCTGGCAAAATATCGATTCCCAAGCTTTCTTATTCTTCAGCTCCTTAAGTTCCTTTTCTACTTCTGCTTCGAAGATGTCATATCCCTTGGCATCTTCTGTTACCTGTAGCCTTCTCTTCAACTTCACTTCATATTTGATCCCCCTTATACAAAAAATCCATATATTTTAGCCATCTAATCAACACCTCCTTTGACTAATGAGTCATCTCCTCTTTCCATTTCATGTTATTCCTGTTTTTTTTTTCACTTCAAAGACTATCTCTGTACACCATTTCATAGTTTCTCTTTTTGTCTTTTTTTCTCGAATTTCTCTTAGTTCATTATTCAGTTTCCTGTATCTCCTTCATATCCCACATTCTTGCACCTTTTTTCCATATTTTTCAACGTGTCTGATGATATCTATTCTTTTGGACTTTGTAGTTCCTAGAACTTCTTTGGCTGCTGTTATGAGCCCATTCCTCATTTTCTTCCACTCTTCCTGTTTTGTAGTTTTCCACAACCTTTCTTCCAGCTCCAAAGCCTTACCTTCCTCATTTAGTGTTTAGTTCACTTTTTCTCTTGCTTTACTTCTCACCACTTTCCTCAACTTTACTTGGATTCCTGCTGCTTGGAGGTTGTGACCTAAGTTTGTCCGCTTCTGGATAAGCTTAAGCTTTCCTTAGGCACTTCCCAATCCTTTTTTTAATCTGGATGTAGTCTAACT
Source organism: Vandiemenella viatica (assembly GCA_031002005.1). Taxonomy (NCBI): domain Eukaryota; kingdom Metazoa; phylum Arthropoda; class Insecta; order Orthoptera; family Morabidae; genus Vandiemenella; species Vandiemenella viatica. The sequence continues at coordinate 9,365 of JARYHS010002326.1, forward strand.
GGTACCTTAGACAGGTATATATAACGTTCACAGCTGGACAGAAAAATGTTAATCGTTGATTAATGCAAATATTTAACTTTTAAGTTAACCTAAAAATCATTAACGCTCTTCTTAACTAACGTTAACTTTAGTTCGTTACATTGGTTGTTGACGTCATTTCGTCTATTTGAATAGCGTGCCACAGCACAATGGTAATTCAGCGAGTCGATTAGCGAACAAACTAGGTAATGCGAAGTGCGAGTTTAGGCCGGTCTACACGTAACGTCTTGACTGACGTTTTATTAGATCAGGCAAAACGTATCAGACAAATCATTCTGTGTGAACAGCAAAACGGACGTTTTACCTGAAATGAATGAAGTCGGACGACTTCCAGAAAACGGATCAGCGTGAGCATTGTTTTCCGTCTTGACTGACTACTTCCAGAAAACTGGATCATTGTTGTCGGTCTTGACTGATGTTTTCCCTTCAGTTTTTAATCATCTCTGAGATTGTACAGAGCTAAAATAACTATTATTTTGGTTTTCTTTTCGAAAACATTTTACGCGGTGTTCTTTTAGAATCTAGGACAGTAATTTGTTTACGAAATTCATTGAGTTGTTTCCTAGTTATCCGTGTATACGGCAAGTTAAAGTCAAATGACTGCAGCGACCAAATTAAGCATTTGCTTTGGTTGATAAATGTAAGCAAGTATATCTTGGAGATACAAGGGAAGCGGATATGAAAAAATATTCAATTCTTTTCGTTCAGTGTTTCTTAAAAGGTTGCTAAAAATTAAGCAGCTGGCACGTTTTGGTGCTGGTGCCGATGATATTTACAAATCTTCTCCGTGGAATTTCTACCTTCTTTTGATCTTAAATTATAAAGATACCCCAAGAGAAACAATTATCAATACAGAGGATGATTCAGAAGTTGAAGTAAGTTGTTAACCGCTGCAAATTAACAGAACTGTACATATAAAAATGAAGTAGATTTATTTAATAGCTAGACATCAGTAGTACTAAATATAAACGAAATTCCGTAAATAATTACACCAGTCTTCAGGTTCATGAGGTAATTTCCGAATCAAATTAAGATGAAAGACTCTTTTCCTCTTTAGCAAATATCTTCTATACCATTCTTACTTTTTAATCTTATCAGACATAGTAAAATAACCACTGAAAGTAATGCTTCATGTCTTGAAAATTATTTTATTTTATCAAATTATCCTAATTGTTCTGCCAATGTCATGATCCTTGGTTATTAAAGTACATCTTGAATGCATCCCTTACATCTTTCAGAACAAGTCCACGTCTTCGTAATTGAATGTTGTGTATATTTCCTGGTTTCAACATTTCATATATAACTAGACAAGATTGTGGTATAAGGCGGCCAAGAGATTGCTGCGACATTACAGCTGTGAACTAAAGATCTTGAGATTGTTTAGACATTATAGTTGTGAACTCTACATCTTCGTAGTTTCTACTTGTCACTAGAAATCTTATCATAGCAGTCAGTCAAGGGGCAAGATTCTCCTTCTCACAGCAGTGTCTTGTTTTTATTTTTTAGATTATTTCAAATAAGGATCCGTTACCATTCGTAATTAATTACACCAGTCTTTAGGTTCATGAGGTTATTTCCGAATCAAATTAAGATGAAAGACTCTTTTCCTCTTTAGCAAATATCTTCTAGACCATTCTTAGTTTTTAATCTTATCAGACATAGTGAAATAACCACTAAAAGTAATGCTTCACCCATAAGAACTGAGCTAAAGACGAAAGTCAAAAACGTAAGTATGTGGACGCGAATTTTTGGTCAGTTTTACCTGCGTCTAGCCTGACCAAGTAAAACGCCAGTCAAGACGTTATGTGTAGACCAGCCTTCCTCCCTTACGGTACTTATAAGTACCATTATGTTTACCACCCTACACTTTGAAAATACGAGTGTCCACTGATTGTTAAGCCTGTTGATCTATTGTTGTACGATTAGGTCAGACAGTGACAACATTTATTTTTAAATTCTGCACGAAATTGTCTATAAATTAATTTTCTAAGTTGGGGCTTGACAGCATATTGACCAGAGTAACAAGTGCTACATTACAATGCATTTTTAGATGATAATTTACTTGGTAAGTGTCGATTTCTGTTATTACTTTTTTGGTTTGAACATTTAACCATATGTATTTTACCTATAAAATATGTTTTTTCTAATTTCTTTACTAAATAATCGGGAAAAACCAACGAGGACTTATAAATACCGCCAGGGACTTCTGCGTAGTTTTATACAAATTATTGGTCAATAGATTTAGCAAGTATACAATTGGTGTTATCATTGTTTTAAATATTTTCAAATGAATATTTTTAGAAATACGCTCTGATTGAAGCTCTTCTCTTAGAAGTT
>JARYHS010002327.1:0-71805 GCA_031002005.1 Vandiemenella viatica
ATTATCTCTACACATTGTATTTCTGTATCATCACCATCGCGTGGAGGTAATGAGCCATCAGTTAGATGGCTAACACATAATTACCATGGAATACCTTGGGATTCTGATGGCGTTTCCTTCAGCAAGATGTGCTCTATACTACATGCAATAACCAATGAGGATGATTCAATCATTTACGTTAAAGGACTGGAGAAGGCTCGATGGTTACAGAAAATCATCAGGAAGAAAGTATGCTACAATATAGAAGATTTAGGATGTCCACCACTGCGAGAACTCAAGAAAAATAATTTGAGAAAACTTTGTAACTTACATATATTTTGTAATAATATGTGTGCAATTGAAAATGTATTTTTAATCGCCAATTGGTGGGCGAAATAAAAAAGATTTTTAAAAATGTATATTCTATCTTATTATTTAATTAGGATAGGTGAAATGATAAAAGAAAAATCTGGTAAAATGATTTTATTTACTCACATTGAAATTCTCTGGTTACAATTTTTTTGACATCATCAAGTACAATTAAATTTTTGTATGCAATGATTTCATTTTTTAGTTGCATATAGTCAATTGTAGAACTGTAAGACACATGACTAGGGTGAACGCCGCCGATGTGTACATCGATTAACTTTGTCACCGAAGCCGTACATTTGTAGTAGTCACTCATCACTTTATCCGCCAACTCATTCACAAATACCTTGTAGTAAACTGATGCGTTGTAGCTCCACTTTTTCCTGGCGGACAAGGATGCGGTCACTGCAGGCTGCACGTCGATGAGGTTCTGCCATGTAGACTTGGCGAGGAAAATGCCGCTGGTAGGATCAGTGCTGTTGTGAAAACATAACATTTTCACCCCCGACACCGTCAGGCAGGATACAGCATGCTCACCGAGCGGGATGCTGGTCTGGCCGCTGCCGGTGAGCATTTTGGAGACTGCGTCCGACTCCATGGCGAGGACGTCCCATTCTTCGGATGAAAGGGTGATTTTGTTGTAGCCCACCCTCTCAAGTACCACAACAGGCTCGAAATCACGTTGCGGTGACAAACCGAAAGTCAGCCGCTTGGAATCTCCGGCGTTCAGTTGTTGTTTTTCGGGTTTTAGGGGCGTCGACGACGGGGTCATTAGCGCCCTAACAACAACCAGGCGTGACAACGTGGCAAAATTGCCGTCTGTGCGGCCGACTGTAAAGGGGTCGGCCACAGAGACAGCACAATAAAATACTAGCATACTAATTAAAATACCGTCTGCATGGCCGACTGTAAAGAGATCGGCCACGCAGACAGCAACGTAAAACATAAAACTTAAAATAGGCAGTAAATTATAAAAATACATATATTAACTGGTTGGCTGTAAAAGGGGCAAACCAGTTTAAAAAACGCGTAAGCTGGCTGGCTGTAAAGAGGCCAGCCATATAAGCAGTGTCACAAGTAAAACAGTGCTTGGATTAGTGGCTGTAAATGGCCACCAATCCAATCTAAAACCTAGGCCGATCTGCCCAAAATTTTTGGGACAAGACCGGCCAGACTGCAAAACTTTAAAACCTTAGCCACGTTGTCACGGTCATCACTTAAAATAAGGGACAGATCGTTGCCTAAGCCAACGTCTGCCCTTAAATCTAAAAACAATATACATTCGGTTAAAATGTGGGCGTACCGTCATAGGTACAACACAAGCATCACATTCCGGAGGGTCCTCTCGGCAGAGAAGGAAACTATGAGTAAGAGGACAGTGCCCTATTCGGAGGGCGAGTAAGGAGAACCTCATCCCTCCTCGCCCGCTGGAAGGAGCTGCTCCACGGCCTGAACGGTCGGTTTGACCTGCCGAAGCTTATTATGCTCGACTTCCAGCCACTGCCTCTGCCAAATATCAAAGATAAATCTCTTCACCGCCGAGGCAAGGTCTGACTTTGGGACCGGTGCAAAGTCGATTCGGACCTTGTCGCAGGCTAACTTGGCAGCTTCATCTGCTGTCCTCGTTCCCCCTGATTCCCACATGGCCCGGTACCCAGCAGAATAATACCTCCTTTCCACGAGATTGGAGGGAAAGGAGGGCGTCCTGGATGTCCTGGACTAGACGGTCTGCTGGGTTCATATTACCTATGGCCTGAATACAGGTGAGGGAATCACAGCATATGATAAAACACTTATCGGGATTTACTTTCATATGCTGGAGCGACTTTAGCACGGCGTAGCACTCGGCAGTAAAAACGCTGGCACTTGCCGTCCAGTTGAATGTGTAAGTCGCTCGAGGGAACACTACGGAGCATCCTACTCCGTTAGCCTGCTTAGACCCATCCGTATATACCGGGGTGAATGTGTGATACTGATTTAGGAATATCGGTAAAAACACTAACAAAAACATTATTATCGGTAAAACAATTTTATTATACCGACTAAGATTTAAAATTATTCTGGGCCTCGTTAAAAGCCAGGGAGGAGATTTACTCCATCCCTGGTGATAAAAAGCGGGCAGCTCACAACCATATTCTTCTAAAATAGCCTTTGTATGGTGGCTGAACGGTTTGGTCGCTCTACAGCGATTGGCATATAGCCGTTCAAAGTTCGGTCGCATCACCACGTCGTGCACGGGACTACCAGGAGTTGTGGCAATATGTACATAGTGTCGCACCATGAAGAGATGCCGCCGGGTGGAAAGCGGCGGCTCGCCAGACTCAGCACAGATGCTGGGTATGGGGCTGGTGCGGTAAGCACCCGTGGGCGAGCCGGATTCCTGCATGGTGGGACACTATCCAGTATCCGTAGATAACTGTCCCGTGCCGAACCGTATACTATGCAACCGTACTCCAAACGCGACCGTACATAGGCTCTATAAAACTGCAACAGGCAGGAGCGGTCAGCGCCCCATGACCTGCCACAAAGACATTTTAAAATATTCAGAACTTTCAAGGCCCTGGCTTTCACATCTTTAAGATGAGGAAGCCAGCTGAGCCTTGTGTCTAGCATAAGGCCCAGAAAACGAACTGTATCAGTAAAAGTTAAAACGGTGTTCCTCAAGGTAAGGTTGGGGCTGTGGTAAAAGACTTCTATTACGAGTAAAAAGTACACACCGGGTTTTCTCAGCGGAGAAACGGAAACCGGTGTATACTGACCATTCTTCCAGCCTGTTAAACGTGAGCTGCAACTGCCGCTCAGCGCTTCTCAGGCTGGAAGATGCTATATAAATTAAAAAGTCATCCACATATAAGGAGTACCGTATGGGATTCCTTATTGTGGCTGCAATACTATTAATTGCAATTGCAAACAATGTAACAGTTAAAACTGACCCCTGAGGGACACCGTTTTCCTGGATAAAAAGATCTGACACTTCGCCCCCAACTCGATACCGGAAGCAACGACGTGATAAAAAAGATTTTAAAAAGCGGGTAAGTTTTCCTCTAAAACCCCATTCATGTAGTTGTTTTAAAATAGAGTGTCGCCAGGTAGTATCGTATGCTTTCTCGATATCGAAAAAGACACCTACGAGGTGTTGGCTGCGGACGAAGGCGTCTTGGATTGCAGCTTCCAGTAGGATCAGGTTGTCCAAGGTGGAATGGGACTTCCTGAATCCACACTGAAAGCGGCTGAGAAGATTTTGGGATTCCAGACGCCAGACGAGGCGGCGATTTACCATCCTCTCTAGCGTCTTACCCACGCAGCTTGTAAGGGCGATGCTACGATAGCTACCTGGCAGCAATTTGTCCTTACCAGGCTTTAAAATAGGGATAAGCGTTGCTTCTTTCAACGAGTCGGGAAGTGTCCTCCGGTCCATTTCTGATTAAAAATATCTAAAAGGTACTCCTTAGCATTTTTACTAAGATGCCTCAGCATCTGGTACTGGATCTTATCAGGCCCTGGAGCGGTGTCATCGGCGCTGTTTAATGCCGACTCCAGCTCCCAGGATGTAAATGGGCAGTTGTAGGCCTCTGTATTAGACGAATCGAAGCACAGCGCTCGCCTCTCGGCAGCAACCCTTCGTTGCTGGAACCGAGGATCGAAACTGGCAGATGAAGTGATGGCAGCGAAATTCTCCGCCATCAGCTGCGCCATGCTTCCTTCGTCGGTAATTACACGTCCTTGATCCAGTAATCCAGATACTGGAGGGCGGGAGTACCTTCCAGATATACGGCGGATGGACTCCCATACTTTGGCTGATGGTGTGGAACGGTTTATTGTGCTCACAAAGGTCTGCCATGACCTTTTCTTGCTCTCCTTAATAACACGACGCGCCTTTGCTCTTGCAATACGGAACGCTGCCAGGTTGTCTGAAGTTGGGTGCAACCTAAAATGACGCAACGCACGTCTACGACCCTGAATAGCGGAACGACATTCTTCGTTCCACCAGGGGACGGGCGTCCTTCGCAGCGTTCCGGAGCTTTTCGGCATGGAAACGTCAGCTGCCTGGTGAATCACCTGTGTAAGGTGATTCACCTTCTCCTCAATACTGTTGTACTCCTTGAGAGTAATGGAGTGCTGGTAAAGTTTCCAGTCGGCTTTGCTGACGTTCCATTTACGTCGGTTATTCCCTCCTCCGCGTTCAAACTCTACGTGTATCCATATTGGGAAGTGGTCGCTTCCATGAAGGTCGCGATCCACCTCCCAATGCACGGAGTCCGCGATTGAGGGGGAGCACAGTGAAAGGTCGATGGCAGAGGACGATCCGGAAGCAGCGGTGAAATGAGTCATTTGCCCTGTATTCAGGATACAAATTTCCTCCTGCTCTATCAATCTACCAACCACTCGGCCCCGGGGGCAATCGGTGGCAGAACCCCACAACGCACTGTGGGCGTTGAAATCTCCCAAAAGGAGAAAGGGCCGAGTGAGTTGTCGTATGATGCCAACCAGGTCGTCGTATTCGACGGACAAACTGGGTGGCAGATAGATAGAGCATACGGTCAGTTTGATTGGACCGTGTATTTTCACCGCTAATGCTTGTAAATGGGAGGTGAGAGCAACGGGTTCGGAGTGGACAGTGTTCCTAACAAACACAGCCACTCCTCCCTTCGCTCGATCACCCTCGGTATCGTCCTTTCTATAAATGTCGTACCCTCTTAGCACAGGTTGGTGTAGTGGTCTAAAATGTGTTTCTTGAATACAGAGACACAATGGATTAGACTGTGCTAAGAGTTGGACTTCCTATTTGTGAGCCTGAAAGCCGTTGACGTTCCACTGAAGTATAAGAGCCATCCTACCTATTTAAAACCACCCGCCCCGGTTCGGGTGGGTCCTCCGACGGTGATTGCTGAGGAACGAGACCAGGTTCGTCCACCAGCAGAAGGGGACTTAATGAACATAGTGGGGTCCGTGTGTTTAAATTTCGGACCCCGAATCTTCTGCACTGTCTGCCATCCGCTGTCGGCAGATGGCGTTGCCGATGCTACTTCTGCTGTGGTTGCTACTCCTGAAACGGGCGCTGTTTCTGCGGTTGCAGATGCGCCCACAGCTGTAGTCATTGCAGCAGATGGCTGTGCTTTCGCTGGTGGACTTGCTGAACCTTCTGGGCTAGTGGTCGGGTTTCCAGAAGTGCTGCTACCGACGTCAGAGGTCCTAGGTGTTATGACCTTTGTGGCATTAGCGCCACAATTGCATTGACATGAGCACGTTGTACTTGTGCCCATGTCCGCAACTGTCGTCTGGGTAGCAACACTTTCTTTCCTGACGGGAGTTGAAAGAGTCTTGGCGTAGCTGGTAGCAAAGATGGGGGGTGCTAGTGCCTTGTACCGCTTCTTCGCTTCGCCGTAAGGGATTCTCTCTTTCGTTTTTACCTCCTGTATCTTTTTCTCTTCAAGATACATTCGACACTCCCTGCTCCAGGCTGGATGTGACCCGGAGCAGTTTACACACACCTGTGGGAGGGTACAACTACTACCCGGCTCATGTGCAGCCTTTCCGCATTTCCCACAGGTGGGGTTGCCCTTGCAGGTCGCCGTCGTATGACCGAACTTCTGGCACTTGAAGCAGCGCATGGGGTCCGGTACATACGGGCGCACATTAAGTTTTAAATACCCTGCTTTGATGTCTTTGGGCAACGTTGGAGTGTCGAACGTCAGGACGAAGGTGGCCGTCTTCTCAAGACTGCCGGTAACCCTTCGCTTTATCTGGCGAACCTCGACCACATGTTCAGATGCCCACTCCTTAAGGAGTTCCTCGGTCTCTAAATCGATTAGGTCACGACAGCTGATAACGCCTTTACTCGAATTTAGAGTTTTATGGAGTTCGCACTTTACTGCGAACTCCCCGAGCTTCTCAGACTTAAGGAGGAGGACAGCCTGCTTATGGGTGGATGTTTCCAAAAGCAGTGTCCCGTTCCTCAGCTTCTTTACTAATTTCAGGGTCCCGGCAAGACCCTCTAACCCTTTCTGAATGTAAAAGGGGGACACCTTCTCGAAGGATCCCTCCTTTCTAGCCATGATTATGAAGGCATTCTCAATTATGTAATCCTTCCTTTTACTATTGTCATTTTCAGGAGGAGGGCTTTCAACCCTCGCCCGCTTACCACTACCTTTTTTTGGGCGTTTGAGTGACATAACCCCTGCGGTTTGCCCAGGCCGCAGGAGGAAGGATTGGGATTTTGATTATTTCTAATTTTGATCCCACGAGTTCGGAGGAACTAAAAGTCGAGTGACGTGGAGCCCCCGCATCACGCCACCAAGCCCAATACAACAGGGGTGCGGCAGGTGCCCCTGAGGTTGTACGCTAACGGGTGGTTTGCCTCACCACCCATCCACCTCCTCGGCACGTTACTCACCTTGAGGTTGAGGGGTTTTTTATAGAGGTTTCTACCGTCCTCGCGATCCGGGCGATGAAGCCATGATCCCCGTTCTCCCAGGCACACAACGTTCCACCGCCACGCTCTACGGTGGTCGTTGAAGCATGGTAGGAGTTTACGGTGTGGGAAACTTGCGGCGCTCACAAGTTTCCAGCTCGGGCACCGCGGGTTCGCCAAACCCGTACCTGGCACTTGCGTACCAGGCCCCTGCGGGGTCCGGCGTTCAGCTGGTACACAGACGCGAAGAACATTACTGGATGACACATCGTAGTGGACTGAGTGACACTAATTATTACCGCATACGTCATCACCGCCTCTTCTAAATACATCAGTTCCTTTTAAATCTTGCTCAACTTTGCGCTTAACATAGTCATACACTAACAGTTTTTTATATGCTTTAATTTCTAACTTTACCTTTCCTTCAACTTACCTTTGTGAAGCTTCATTTTCAAAAATGAAGTACTTGAAAAATAAATATTGTAATCGGTTGTCCAGTCATTTGAAGACGCAATGAGGATTGCATGCAGCCCAAACGACGCAGATATAGATGAGATAGCCAAAAACGTTCAACATCACAGATCACATTAATGAAAAATTTTATATTTGTACTTTGTTTTGCAATTTTAATGAATAAAAAACCACATTCAAGAACAGACCTGTAGCTTTCTTATATAGCCCTTCGCATGTGCAGTGTATCTGTCGTTTTCTTATTTTTTAAATTAGTTATTTATTTATATATTCTTTTGAAAGTTTGAGATTAACAAAATTATAATAAAGTTTTTGTGGCCATTTGAATAATGTAATATAATATTTTTTAAATACGTCTAGTTCATCTTGCGTGAAAGTACTTTAAAATCAATTTAAGGAACAAAACACACTGATCCCAGACTTGTTTTTGGTAGTGACAAAATTACTAATGATTCTCTTCCTTGCCTTCACTCTTCTTATGCTCCTGCTTAGCTACATGAATATTGTAACATTACGCAAGTCATGTGAATTTTCACAGGGATAATTAGACTGGAATCAATTAGTCAGGTGCACTGTATGCTTTTTTTCAGTTTATTGAAAATTGATCAGCAGCATTTTGTGCTATTTTAAACGCTTGTAAAATGGTGACAGCCATTTTGTGAAAATCTGAATGGCGCATGTCATCAATGACTCGTGCTACAATGAATATTCCAGTCGGTCTCAATACTTGACTCTTGTGAAGACTGACTAAAAATGTAATTGTTGTCAACATGACAACTATCGCCTCCCACAAATACCTCCCTCAAAATCTAATAGTTGTCAAACTGGCGGATGGGGATTTAAAAATATTATTCCCTGTGTTGCAGGATTTCAGTGTCATAAACATGGCTTATTGTTGTCAGCAACTGCACAGCAGTGTTATTTGGCGAAGGAGCAAGGGCGCCGGCTTTTAGAAAATCTCATGGGTGCTCATTTTCAACTTGATGACTTGTTCTTTTAATAAAGAACTGACGAAATGTGAGAACCGATTTCAGCGACGGGCTGCTGATTTAGCAGGAAGTAAGGCTACGTTTCAACATTGAAAAATTTCCGTGAAAAAAATATACAAACCTTCAAAATTTTTGAGAAAGACGCACAGTGTCACATGTACCAGCCATGGAGGAAGGAATATATTCCTTCCTCCATGGTACCAGCTAGTCTTAAAAGCCTGGCAACACACTTAAGTTTGTCGATCGTTTTGCATGAACAGTCTCAAGATGTAATGCAAGACGGATCTCGGATGAGTCCACAGCCATTTCGTTTATTACTTCTTTTTATTGCAAGTTGCGAAATGTAAATATTGCTGATATTAGCTGTTCATGGGCTATTGATTTGATAACAAGAAAGAAAAATAACGGAAATACAGAGAAATGGTCAAAACAGTGGTTACTGAGGAGAACAGAATTTAGTCACGTTAACGTTGAAAAGAATTGAAGCTTGAAACTGAAAATTGGATTAGTTATGTTTGGGTGAACAAAGAAATCTACTTCACGTAATAAAAAGCAAGACATTAGAATAAAATCCCATGAAAGTTTAGTGCTACATTGCGTATTAAAAAATAGCAAGAGGTAGATATTACGAGCTATAAAATTTGCTTGTTCTATATTATGCCAAGCTTTGGGGGAAATTACACCAGACACTTCTCCTGATTATTAAGCATGACAAAAATATAAACTAGCATCTCAAAATACCATAAATTTGACTTTTCTATGTCTTCGGTACCACATCCAGATTTACGTGATTCATTTTTTTTTTCTGTGCCTTCCGAAAACAAGTTCTTAATGAATTAACTTTTTTATAACTGTTCCTTTATTTGCCTGCAGAACAACTTCTCACAATTTAATGATAAGAATATCATATGCGGCGCTTTTTTCTGCTTGTTTAAATAATTTTGCTTTTTATTTTTCACAGTCACTCATTTTGTTCATATAAATTAATAAATTCAGTGAGAAATTCGCGTGACATTAGTCTAATATCAGTGAAATTCTACTGTACGTGCACACACTCATTTTTGCTAGACAGGAACACGCATGGAAAATCAAGAGCATCCTTAATGCCTTCAAGCCAAACAATTGAAGGGACATTACGATTTAATAGATCGACATGTCCTATACACTCTCCATTTTGCATTGCGATTTGAGACTGTACAATCAAAACGATCGACAAACATAAGTGTGTTTGCCAGGCTTTAAAGCATTGAAAGTAGCCTCAGACAAAATAAAAATGTTAAATGTGAAGTGAGAGATGATTGACATTTCTTTGTGACTATGTAGAGATACACGAGAATCTTTCAATTCAGTAGCTACAGTGTAACGATCATTTTTAAAACTGCGCTAGGATACTATTTTTGTGCATTAGACATCAAACAGTGAGGTTATAACAGGAGTCAGGCAAAAAAATAACATACTTTATTACGTCCGTAGATTATTAAGTACAGTACTCTATACAGTGGACCCCCGATAATCCGGCCCCTGTCTAATCCGGCGCCCCCTGTAATCCGACATGACTTTGAATTATGTTTGACAATCTTCGCTAATGTAGATCACGCAGGTTTGAACAGGTCACAACTCGTACGCGCCACCGCTATTGTGCTCGACGCGTATGCATTGTTTTACTTAGTTTGAATTTGACTACTAGTGATAGCGGTACGGCCTAGCGTGCGTTCATTGTTTACTATTTATTCATTGTGTATTAGGTATAGTACCTAGTAATGTCGTCACAAACCCAGAAGCGAAAGCACAAAACGTTGACAATTAAAGAAAAATGTGATATTTTAGATCGCTTAAATCGCAATGAAACTTTCAGTAGTTTAGCAAGTGAATACGGCGTAGGCCGATCTACAATTTATGACATTAAAAAAAAACCACGAGAAGATTAAGAAGTTCGTGTCAACTACTGACTGCGGGCCAGGCAAGAGACAGACACTCAAGAAAGCTGAACATCCAGAAGTGGAAGAAGCTTTGTACATGTGGTTTCTTCAGGAAAGAAATAGGCATGCACCAATTTCGGGACCCATGTTGGCCATGAAAGCTAAGTTTTTTTATAAGGAAATAACAAAAAAAGATGATTTTGTGGCCAGCAAAGGATGGCTAGAACGTTTTAAAAGTCGTCATGGCGTACGTTTAATGACTATTACAGGAGAGAAACTTTCTAACGATGCCACCTGCATAGAGCCCTTTAAATTAAGATTTTTGCAAAAGGTGAACGATTTAAATCTTGACCCGTCACAGGTGTACAATGCAGACGAATCAGGGCTTTTTTGGCGTATGATGCCTAACAAAACTTTCGTTTCTTGTAACGAAAAATCCGTACCTGGACGAAAAGTGAGTAAAGAGCGTGTAACCATACTACCATGTGCTAATGCTGCAGGTACACACGCGCTTAAGATGGTGGTCATTGGGAAATCTAATAAACCAAGGGCATTCAAAAACATTGATTTACCTGTACACAGTGGCGGCTGTACCTTTAGTGCGCTCGTGCGCTGAACCACCAATCCAAAAGATTTAAAAATGACAAAATATTAAGTACCTACTTCATCTTTATTTTTATATTACTATTTTAATATTTATTTTTAAACATACAAAAACAAAAACGTATAAAAAATTAAATCTCCAATTATGGTGAAACAGTTTGAGCGCTTTACTAAACTATTAAGACTTATTTTCCTGTAAAGACAAATTCTCGTGCGCTTCGGCGAGTGCACGAGGACTGCTAATACAACTTGTAGGTGTACGAGTTAATACGCCTGACGCGTGAAACAAAAGATAGTTCATAGAAACGTACGGAGTAATGAGTCGGTTGTCGTGCGCCGCTCGAGCGAACCGAGGATTGCCGAGAGCACCCGATGTTTGACGAATTGGCTGGCTGGCATGGGCGCGCGCGAGGCGACGGCAGCCATGATTGACATCTCGTTATTAGACTATCAGTATAGTTTCACTGTATGTGTGACGCGCTAATAATTGTTTATTTATATTACCGTAAATAATTGTTTTTAGTTTTTGTTTCGATTTTTTTCGAGAACTTTTATTCTATACTGTGTATGGTGTTAGTGAAAATGAGCATAAACATTGATTATATTAAAGAAAATAACAGAACTTTTCAAAATAAAGTGAACATAAAATTGGCCGGACCGCCACGGCCCTTTTTAAATTTAAAACAAGAGTGCAAATCGAAAAATAAAGCATTTACACGAAGTTTTAAAAGTGAAATGTATAATAGAAAGAAATGGTTGTGTGGATGTGAGCGTCTTAATGCATTCTTTTGTTTTCCTTGCATTATTTTTGGCGGAGAATCGATTTGGACAGAAACAGGAATCAAGGATTTGACGCATTTGAGTGAAAAAAATAAAAAAAAAACATGATTCTTCACAAGTACACCTACAAAATGTAATGAGTTTGTCTGTGTTAGGCACGGTCGACATTCGTAATCAGCTAGATTCTGTGTATAGAAGCAATATCCAAAAGTATAATGAACAAGTTGATAAAAACAGATATATTTTATCACGTCTTATCGATTGTGTCAAGTTTTGTGGTGCACCACCAGTTTGATAACCCACCAGCCGCCACTGCCTGTACACTATTACGGACAAAAAAGTGCATGGATGACAAAAGACCTATTCAAAAAGTGGTTTGATGAATGCTTCGTACCTGAAGTTAGAAAATGGTTAAAAGATCATAATTTTCCTCAAAAAGCGTTGTTGCTTCTTGATAACGCTCCCGGTCATCCATCTGAAGAAGAACTGACAACTGAGGATAAATGCATCACTGCGATGTTTCTTCCGCCAAATTGCACTGCACTGATTCAGCCAATGGACCAGAACATCATTCAGTTTGTTAAGCAAGACTATAAAAAAAACCTACTTCTGAGAGCCGTATCAAAAGACCAACCAATAGAAAAAACTTTAAAAGAATTTAATATGAAAGACTTGGTTTTTGCTCTTAGTCAGTCGTGGAGTGCGTTACCGTCATCAACTATTAAATCGTCTTGGAAAAAGTTATGGCCAGATATAGTCACCACTCCTAGCAACAATCCACAAATCAGTGTAACTTCGGAAGTTATAGAACAAGTCGCTACTGAAACACAGATAAGTCCGGAAGATTTGGAAATCTGGTTGCCATGGAATGGATAAAGAAGAAAATGTTTTTCATGAAATGTCTGACGAAGATATTATAAAAGAGGTTTCTAATTATACAACAAACAATCAGGAAGATAACGACGACGTGATTGCAACTGCTCCACAAGTCACAGAACAAGACGCAGTTAACGCTTTTGAGCTAGGTTTACAATGGGCTGAAGAGAATGGTACATCCTACAACGAACTTTTACTTTTGAGAAGACTGAGGGACAAAGCTCTGATCTCGCGTTATAACAACCTTAAACAAAAAAAAAATTGATGAATATTTCAAAGCTTCATAATTTGATATATTCACTACATGATTTTGATTAATAATTCTTGATTATTTTGGTAGATATGTATGTGCATTTATGCTTAATTTTATAATAAAACGTAAGCTCTCAATTGTTAATTAATTTACTAAATTCTACTTACATAAATTAAGTATGATTTGTACTTCAAAGTACATATGTACTGTACAGTATAACATATAGATTCTTATCATTGGATATGTAATTTGTCGGATTACAAGGTACTCTTTTGTAAAAAATTCCGGACTATAGCGGTCTTAGGCAGTTGCTCTATAATCCGACAAACTCGATAGTCCGACACTGCCCTGCATAATGTTTGTCGGATTACCGGAGGTCCACTGTAATAATGTACGGGTGGTAGCCGCAGCTACGATACCCAAATCACTCTTAAGGTAAAGTGACCAGAATTTAACATTGGTAAAGCGGGACACCATTGTTTATTAGCTTGTGAAATTATTCACAAGACTTTGTTAAATTATATTTCACACATAATATGGCTTTCAAAGTCTCAGCACTTAATTTTGACTTTTTTGATGTCCACGCTTTATTTACCGTTGAAAAAACGCGTTCAGTCGCAGCATTAGTTCCTGGTAGGGACAGCGCGTATTATACAATTTATAGTGCATTATTGTGTAGAACATGGTTTGTTTTAAAACGATGAAATATTTCTAATCATTTGTTCTCTATTGTGAGTTTTGCTGAAGACCAATATGTAACCTTCTAATTTTTTAATAATGAAACTTTATTAAAAAAAACATTTCCGGAAATACTATACGGAAATTTTTATTATGACTGAATGATTTTTGCACATCATTCCAATTAGGTTCTGAATTTGCCGTAATGTAAGTCGTAAGTGTCACATTCAAGGCCGGTGCTACACTTTTTGCCGCCCGTCAGCCATCTCTATAAAATATAGTATAAATAATACGAGCAGTCTGTTAAATTCAAGAACATTTATGTATTTATGAAATAAATTACTTACCTAAATTATCTGAATAGCTGATTTGTTGACATCACTTGTTTAATTAACATTAGCGCGCAGTACGATGTGCATAATGTTTTCGTAGTTGCCAGTGTCGAAAAATGCCTTTGTTCATTAAGTCTAAACAATGGTGGTCGAATGCTAACAACTGATCAACAATGTGACATTTTATAAGCAGTTCTTGATAATCACTTCTCGATAGTCAATTTTCAAGAATTATTTTTTATTAAAGGTTAATAAAGCTCATATCCTGACGAAATAGCCACATGGCCGCCGAAAGCCGTATATTCCCTTCCCGTTATCCCGCCGTTACCTAGCTTGTCATGCATTCTTTCAAAAAATCGGGACTTTTTCAAAACGCCGAGGGACGCGGGACAAATTGTTAAAAATCGGCACTGTCCCGCCAAAAGCGGGACGTCTGGTCACCTTATCTTAAGGTAATTTTTTAAGATTAATTTCGTGAAACAACTAAGTTTATACTTTGAAGGAGACTAGAGGCCGCGAATGAACCCGTCCGTCACACGGCCGAGCTACGGACCAGTGTGGACGCGAGGGGGGCGAGCCGACACACGGCCGAGTGTTGGCTAGGACGCGGTGCAGTGTCGGTGCGGTCTAGTGTGGCCCGACCTTAAGGCTGACCGTCCTGTGGACGCGTATTCTCGCAAAAAATGTTCGCGCGAATACGCCTGCATACGCGCGAACTGAGTTGGCGCGAAGACACCCCGTCCCCGGAAAGCAGATTCGCGCGACTCTGTAGCCAGTTCTCCGTTGCACCCGCAACCTATTCGATTTCTTCTTGACTTTAGTGAATATAACAAAAGAAAACAGAACAATAACTCCTTAATACATATTTATTTACTTTTTAATTAAGAAAATAAACGTAAATTTCTTTGCTTAGGCTCTAGATCGGCAAAATTTCTATTCTCACTTACTATCATTGACTACACAGTCTACTTTTTTAAATCTTATACCGCATTAGTTATTTAACTTTATATTGAAAATTTACTGATGCACTAAAATAGTTTTATGTTAAGATAAAAATAATTGGTTGAAAATGGGACACAAAAAAAGTAATTCAAAAGTGAAGCTGAAACAATTTCCAGCTATATTCTAGTAAACGATGAAATGAACTAATCTTTATAAATTTACATGGAAAGGACAGATAAAATAAACCCAACACGTAACAAAGTTGAAGGGAGGAGGGCAGCAGCAACACAAAACAACACACAAACAAAGAAAAAACAATATTTCTGGTTAAAACCCTTTTTCAAGTTAACAGAAGTAAGTGGCCGGGATTGCGTAGTAAAATTCTATGAGTGGCTGCGTCAAACGCAAGCCCCCTTTCCATATAAATATTGCCTCGCGGCAGTTCTTTCCTTTAGTTGTTACCTTTATAAATTTACGGTATTTTGTTCGTAATATTATGCAATATTTTAAGTACTTTTGTAATTTTATCGATACGACAACAAACAAAATATATAATACTATATGCACTGTTGCATATTAAAGATTAGACGTCACAAATTACAATCCGCATAATAAATTGTTGTGTTATGTTTTGATTTTTTTAGAAGTGTCTGGTTTCGTAAATAGGCTGCTATATGATTGTATGTACTATTTTCATTTTAAAAAGTTTCCTAATGATTTCAAGTAATTTTGTGTAAGTTTTAATTGTTATGTTGGATTGCCGCAAATTTCACTGGTCGCACTTTTCACGTATCCGATTAGTATAGTTTTCCGTGATTGTTGGAGCTCAAAAAATGTTTGTTAATTATTAATTAAATATTTCACTTACTTTTTTCGGGGATCGCACTGCTTTAATTGATAGTTCAGTACCAACGTTTCGGCGCCCAACCTGGTCCCTTCATCAGGGTTTTCAGACTCGAAATGGTGTGGTTTTCACACAACTCAGCGACAGAGTTCTGTGAAAACCACACCATTTCGAGTCTGAAAACCCTGATGAAGGCACCAGGTTGGGCGCCGAAACGTTGGTACTGAACCATCAATTAAAGCAGTGCGATCCCCGAAAAAAAGTAAGTGGAATGTTTAATTAATATGACGCCTGCTAAAAGAGAAAAAAGTTTGTTAATTGTGTTCGAATAGTATCGTTTCCGTGATTGTTGGAGCTCAAAAAAGGTCTGTCGGCGCCTTTACATTCTCAATATCCATGGCGCGAAGCGTGTGTTCGCGTGATTAAACCCAAAAAATTTCTGATCTCGTCACCCTCGCGTATGTTCGTGCGACTCGAGCGCTCACATTGGCCAGAGTCACATAACATTCCCTGTGTACAGGCATACTCGCGCGAGAATACTTTTTCGCGAATACGCATCCACTGGACGGCCAGCCTAAGCAAGCGCGATCTCGTTGAAGAGTCTGCCACGCGGCTTGTGAGGTAGGAAATACGGTATCGCTAAAAGTCGATTACTGAATAGGTTTGATGTCTATGCTCATGGGTGCTCGGCACCCACTATTTACCTCTCGTGGGTGCTCGAGGCCCCGAGCACCCACAGAGTCGGCGCCCCTGCGAAGGAGTCACATACATCCAACAGTTGCAAATGGTCTGTTTTCGAAAGTACTATTTCATTTTAACAGGTGCTAACGTTCACAGCTTCTGAAGAATGATAAATGATGTATATCCTAATCCGATAAAGAATAAATGGTTTGCAGCTGTCGGCTTTACCTGTCTCCTTCGTCAAATGAAAAATATAATGGAAGAATTATAAGTAGGAGCGCGTAAAGTTGTTCAGTCGCCTTTACAGGTGCCACTCGGTACAGGGGCAGATAGATTTGTCGTTGCTGTGTGAGGGGACGTAATAATGGAAATGTTTTGTTGTTTGTTTCTCAGTGCTGACAACTCATGGGCGTGTGTGCCTCGTACAAATTATCTGCTGTTGTATAAATCTTGAATGTAAGTGCCTTGGATTCATGAATGCGCTTATAGAGGCGGTCAGCTTCAAATGTGGTAAAAATTTGGAAAAAGGAATCATTAGTCATTAGCTCTTAAAAAAATGTGTGTGTGTGTTTTGGTGTGTGTTTATCCTCCACACCTGTGAAGAAATATTGTGGGGTAAGCAAAGGCAACGTCTTATTGGGATTGGGGGGGGAGGGGGGGTAATGTGGATGGAGAAGGGGAAGGAGGAGATGGACACATACAGGGGGAAGTGCGAAATGGACAGAGAAAGGGATGAAGAGATGGTGAGTGAGGGAAGGACGACATGGGCGACAGAGAGTGAGGGGAGGAAGAGACAAAATAACATTAGATTGAAATAAATACTTATCTAGTCAGTGCCAGCTAGTATGAAAGAAATTAAGGCTGTTGTAATTTAGTCCACTGAGTTGAAGAAATATGACTTTCAAAACTAAACAGTTGTGATTGTGTCTCATGTTACATAATACATTTAAATGTAAGTACAGTTGTCGTTATTAACCATCTGCTCACCAAGACAACGCAGCAATATTTCGTTGGGCAATTACAGTGTTACTATTTAAGGGTCGCTGAGGATGGCAGCAATCTGAAACAGAACATTCTACACAAAGTGTTCCGAATGGTCTCGACTTTAACGATTAGTGCTAGAAAGTCAGTGGTAAACCTCTCGCTTCTTTACTATAGCTAGTCTACTGGATGTTCAAAACACACCATTTACATGCGTTGCCAAATAATAAAGATACATGTAAATCTGTGGCCCGAGGTGCCACATCATACTGTTAGTTTTGGCCCTTGAGCAGAAAAGTTTGATGACCACTGCTCTAGACCTTTTTGAATGTAAAATGGAGAGATCTTTTCGAAAGGCATTTTCAATTAAATAATCCTTCCTGTTACAGTTTCCATTGCTAGGAGGAGGGCTGTCAACCCTCGCCCGCTTGCCACTTCTTTGGGCGTTAGAGTTAGAATTCCCCTGCGACGTGACAAGCCGCAGGTAGAGGGAGATTTTTTGGGATTTTTTTGTTATTTTGTCCCAAGAGTTCGGAGGAAAGGATGTCGAGTGACGTGGAGCCCCCGCATCACGCAACCAAGCCTGTTACAACAGGAGTGCGGCAGGTGCCCCTGAGGTTGTACGCTAACGGGGGGTTTGCCTCACCACCCATCCACCTCTTCGGCACGTTACTCACCTAGAGGTTGAGGGGTTTTTTGTAGAGGTTTTTACCGTCCTCGCGATCCGGGCACCGCGGTTTCGCCAAACCCGTACCTGGCACTTGCGTACCAGATTAATGTAAAAATTTCAATAACTGTAATGAAATATACTGTCCATTTGGATTTGTTTTCTTCTAAGCAAGATAAGAAGTTATTTTTAAAATTTTAGTGTGGTTTTTTGAGCGCGGTTTTTATGTTTGTTAACTAATTATTTTATTGTTAAATTCTTAGTGGTGTTATCGTTTGTTTTGTATTTTAATTATGGCGCAGCAGTCCTAGTTTTTTCGAACTTCCTGGTAGCTCAGTGGCTAAGGCGCTTGCTTTCAAAAAATTCTGGTTTGATGTACCCCAACAACTTCCAGAAAAGGAGTGAATTGGATGCCATGTTGAGGAATGTCAGTTTTAGTCCAGGCTGTGTTTCAACCTAATCGGAACATCTCTTAAAGCTGCTGCTCGATAATCGAAAAATTTAACACCTGGGCATTAATACAAACCATCTGTTTCTGGAATGTATCTGTTTGTCCCGTCATCACGAAGAAAATATAGGTTTCTAATTGGTTTCACAATGTGAAAGCTTGGGGTCCAAGTTAAAATCTGAGGTACATGTTGAGACATTTTATGAATATTCTGCCATAACTTTAAAATAGCTGAAGGGATTTTGAGTGTATTTGAAACTTTGGATACTTGTAAAGAACATTGGAAATTAAAACGGGTGGGGGTAAAGTGAAAGAGGGATTGGGTTTTTATGTACCAAATGTAGACTGTCTTTTCTGTTTTCATTTAAAGTATATGTGCGTAAATTTCCATTTATATCAGATTAAAGCTGTAGGTTTGTATAAAAACCAACTAAGCGATGTAGAGGCGAAGAGTAGTTTGGTTTTTGTAAAACTAGTGTGGACAGTATATTTCTTTCTTTTATAAAGTACCATCAAAAGCAGATAAAAGCCGTTGCTTTGTGTAAAGAACATATGCAAAAATTATATGGGATAAAGGAGTGAGCAGTTGGCTTTTGTGAACAGAACTATGTTTCTGTTTGTTTTTAAGTTTACATGTGCAGTGTTTCATATAAATCTGATAAAACTGTGGGTATCCATTAGGAACATTGTAAATTAAGAGGGTTTGGGGTAAAAGGGAAAAGGGGTTGGGCTTCTACACACTAAAGATTGGCGGTAGGTTCTTTCGTACTTTTAAACAAGCCTTATAGGAGGCGCGGAAAATCTTCGAAATTTCACATATCTTGGGATGGGCCATACGAAATAATACATAATTATGGTGTAAATGTGTGAATAGATACTTGATAGAGACTTGACTGTTCACAAGAATCGCGTAAAGCCATACATTTGGAGAGGAATCCCTCCTAGGTCTCAGACGTCGACGACTGACACAACGGGAGACATGAACGCAGGGCCACCAGGTAATCGATTCAGTGTAAAGCAGCATACCCAGCACAGACAGGATTTGCCGTACCAATTGCGAAGTCGACCAAGCAGCACGGTAGGAAATAGTACATCACCTAATAAGTCAGAAGCAAAACAACAAAAGACGAGGCGAGAAACCTCGGATGGGGTAGATCCTGGTCATTCATATGATCTTAGAAATAAAGGGGTAAATAAGCGTAAACCATAGGTTAGTCCGTAGCATAAATGGCAGTGCCGAAGAAATTGTGTAACTGTGAAATTGCAAGTCAATAACTTCCATAGTAGTGAGTTTGTAAATTCTTACATAAGCGATGGTTGATGCAGAATGTTGTGTGTTGTCAGAATGAAATTGTATCAAGTTATGTTGATTCTTGCTCAAGCAGTTTGCACTGCAATGTCATGCCAAGTCAGCGCACAGGTGTAGTTGTTTACTGATCACACCAAACACGACAGTTGTGTACTGCTGTCTATGTTGTCCTACAGGCAGGGTTGCGTCACGGGTTGCTGACCGGGCGGCGCAGAGGTGTTGACGCAAGCAGCACCGACGTAATTTACGGCAGCGAGCCCAGGCATCGCTGTGCGGTGCACTTAAGTACCAGACAATTTTAATTTTTGTGTTTTGTTTGTTTTTGTATGTTTTTTTTTTTGTGTATGATAGGATTGGCAAAACTATTAGAGAATAAGCCAGTGTGCTGTCATTTCACTTAGAAGCCGAATGTTATATGATCTTTCCATGTACTCTGGACAATGTGTATCACTACTACCAAGTAGCTAAGGTAAATATGCCTCTGATAGGGGATAATCTACATATCGTGGTGGACATACCGGTAGGATCCACCGACTCGATTTTGTCCCAGTATTCGCTGCACACGTTTCCAATCCTATGGAAGGAAACGGGCTACAATGTGCAGTGGAGGACACATGAGGTCTTACTTTTAACGCAAGCGCAGGATGCATACGTTTGTTACATAGGCAGGACTTAGCTAGGTGCAGACGATCTGGAATTACGGTTTGTCCAGCCTTCACATTGCATAGTCGAAATTTAGTCACCTGTGAAACTGCAATGTTCTTCTCGAGCAATTTTTCGAATCTGTGCGAGAGAAACGTTTTTTATCTAGACAGACCATATTTGGTAAACATTAATCAAAATTGGATTTTTTCTGTAAAGGAGCCGCACCAGATTATTGCTACTTGTTGGAGTGACACATTGAACCAGACAATTGACCGAATAACTATTGTACGATCAGGAATGATTCAGCAGTCGACTCATTGTCAATTTGTAGGACTAAATTTCTTTATACCAATATTACATAGAACCATTGTTCACGCTAATCTATCATATCCAGATTATGTAATTCCCATGTTTAGCAAACAAATTTTCCACAGTAAAAAAACTCATAGAATTAAATAGCACGAACCCAGAAATGGTAAATTCAGAACTTGGTAAGTATTTAAAACAAGCAAGAGATTCTGTCAAATACAATCAATTAATAGCAGCCGTGGAAACACAGGTACAGCTGCATTCAAGACATAAGACAGTAAGCTTAACCGCAATAGTAGTATTAATCATCGTTGTTCCGTTAATATTTGCACTTTATAAGCAATATAATAAAAAATTGATTAAATTAAATGTGGAGCATCCACTGCCCACAGCCGAACAGATAATATCTATGCCTTCTAGTAGTAGAGAAAACTATTCAGAGGTTGATACAACAAAGTGTTAATGATATTTTGATATTTCAGAAAAAATGTATACATTTCTTTTAAAATGATTATAATTAATTGAACTAATTCGAGTATTGATGAATGTGGAATCGAACAAGGACTGTAACAAATGTAATATCTGTAAAGTGTGTGAGCCAGTGGGGAAAATCCGTACACTCATGTTCTAACTAATGTTAGGAAATAGTAAACCTCAGAATGGAGGAATTTGTGCAGCCTTGAGGGCAAAGGCTTCAAAAAACAGGGGGGAATGATGTTACAGCCAGTTTTAATAATAAATTTAATAATTAGAAGGAGCAGAATATGTGTGGAATAGCGAGCTGTAATCGGCGCACAGCCGGTCCATGTTGTGCAAGCAAAACGCAAACGGTGAGAGTGCTGACTTAGTGGGTCAGCAAAGCTGTGGCCTCATTGCCTAAGGTAAGCCGACGTGCTCCCTTGAGGAGCATATGGAAGATACGAGAATGACGATAGCAGCATTACGTAGGGGATTGCGTAGGCCAGGACGATGGCCGCGTAAGGAGGAAAAGTTTATGAATTTGGAAGTATATGAACGGAGGTGAAGTAGGCCTCGGGGTTCAGTTCAATCAGTTCGAGCTACGCCGTAATGATGTGTAACTAGCCGCCACTGACGAATCGTCGACGAAGCCTCGCCCTCGCTAGGATCGCCAACTCTAATGTAAGTCTTGGACAATCATGATATTATGAGTGTTCGGATCTTTGCCTCTGGCAGCTAATAAATGCTGTACCTACTCAGAAGAATAAATTAGCTGTCTTGCCACTAACATTGCATTGGAAATCAAAGCCCGTAGCTCCAGCGTACTAGACGATAAGAAGAGCTGGATATACGTGCGTTGAGGTCCGTCTTGTCATTTTAATTAAGTGCCTATGCTAACGCTCACAGACTGCTAAGGTTATCCTGCAACGCAAATAGTGGAACTTAACACTCATGTGCTGCTTTACCGCACTTCCCACAGTTGGGGTTGCCTTTACAGTTCACCGTCGTATGCCCGAACCTCTGGCACTTAAAGCAGCGCATCGGGTCCTGAACATATGGGCGAACATTCAGATTTAAATATCCAGCTTTAATGGATTTCGGCAACGTCGTAGTGTCGAACGTCAGGACGAAGGTGGCAGTCTTTTCTAGACTGCCGTTAACCCTTCATGTAATCTGCCTGACCTCGACCACGTTTTCTGATCCCCACTCCTGAAGGAGTTCCTCGGATGCTATTTCAATCAGATCACGGCAAGTGATCACTCCCTTGCTGGAGTTTAGGCTTTTATGGAGATCGTATTTCACTGCGAACTCCCCGAGCTTCTCACAGTTAAGGAGTTGGGAGGCCTGTCTACTGGTAGATGTTTCTAGCAGCAGCATCCTGTTCCTCAGTTTTTTCACCGATTTTAATGTCCCTACCAGTCCTTTGTTTATATAGAACGGGGATACCTTTTCAAAGGATCCCTCGCCAAACCCGTACCTGGCACTTGCGTACCAAGCCCCTGCAGGGATGTCATGTAGAAATCTGGAGTGCACTGGAAGTGGCCAGCAAAGCCTGAGACAAAATTTATTACTCGAAGTTGTAGAAGATGAAGTATATGGGAACGATTTGAAAGTAGAGAAAATGTAATGTGTGGACATGTTTAAAAAAGATTGGGTTGCAGACGGAGGAATCTTGTAAAAGATATTAAATGAAATAAGTTATATCATGGCAAGGCATTGACAGGAAAAGGAAGTCTGACAGAAGCAGAAATGAAGACACTGCAGCATTATTATGGTGAGGCAATAAGAAGAAATGCTAAACAAAATGACACCACAAAAATGAAAAGAGATATTTGGGCTACATTTTTTCATAAATTGTCAACCGATGCTAATCCCCAGCACTACCCGTGTCCAAAGGGAATGATTCATAGTGGGGTTTCCAGAGAGCTCTCTCTTCTGGACAGACATACTAGCATAAACATAGTCTATCTCAAGCAGTTCTGGAAGCTATAAAAACAATTTACAGGGATCTCATTGACCAATACTGAAGAATGTGCTTGCATGGTCAAAGCAAAACCGTAATGAGAGTTTTAATCACTGCATTTGGGAAAGATTGCCAAAAAATGTATTTGTGGGATTTGATACACTTAGGAGGGCCGTTTGAAAAGTCCGTGAAAAGTCAGAGAGATGGCACCACCGGCGCATATCGAGGTCATGTTTAGTTATTAGCATCTCTTGAATGAACGAACACCAAGTTTCAGCCATATTTGTCTATTTCTTTGTGTTTGGCATTCGTGTGAATCAAGGAAGTCGAGTGATTTTCAAGAAATGGACGAAAAAGAATTTCGTGTGGTGATTAAACATTACTTTATGAAAGGCAAAACCTCTCAGGAGACTAAAGAGAAGCTTGATAAACATTATGGTGACTCTGCACCTTCGATTAGAACAGTTTATAAGTGGTTTCAAAATTTTCACACTGGCCATATGGTCACAAGTGACGCTGAACGTTCTGGACGGCCTGTGGAGGTTGCGACTCCAGAAACCATGATATGGTGACGGATGACAGAAGAGTTAAGGTGCGTGAGATTGCTAGTGCTGTGGGCGTCTCAACTGAACGGGTACTTAATATTTTGCATAAACATTTAGACATGAGAAAGCTATCCATAAGATGGGTGCTGCGATTGCTGACGCTTGACCAAAAACGGAATCGTCTGAAGTGTTGCAAGGATGGTCTGTAGCTATTCCAGAAGAATCCGGAGAACTTCAAGTGTAGTTTTGTCACTGTGGATGAAACATGGATACATTACTATACTCCTGAGCCCATACAACAATGTAACAATGGGTTACCAAGGAAGAATCTACACCAAAAAAGGCGAAGACCGTTCCTTCGGCCGGAAAGGTTATGGCGACTGTCTTTTGGGATTCACAAGGGATAATCCTCATCGACTATCTGGAAAAGGGTAAAACTATTACAGGTGCATATTATTCATCGTTATTGGACCGAGCTGCAAGAAAAACGCCCGCGATTGGCCCATAAGAAAGTCCTTTTCCATCACGACAACGCACCAGCACACACCTCTGCAGTTGTGGTCGCGAAATTAATGGAAATAGGACTCCAACTCGTTTCACATACCCCTTATTCTCCATACTTGGCTCCCTTTGACTACTATTTGTTCCCCAATTTGAAGAAATGGCTGGCGGGACAAAGAGTTTATTCAAACGAGGAGGTGATTGCACACACTAATGGAAATTTTGCAGACTTGGACAAATCCTATTATTTAGAAGGGATCAACAAACTAGAACATCATTGGACAAAGTGTATAAGCATAAAAGGAGACTATGTCGAAAAATAATAAAGGTTTACCCTAAACACGTAAGTAGTTTTTATTTTCTGCACGGACTTTTCAAACGACCCTCATAAATTTGGTGTACTGGATGCAGTTATATGCTTGAGCAATGGAACAAGAGAGAGATGTAAAGTTTTTAAAAAACTGGGAGTAGAACCTGGAAATAATATGGCAGCCGCCAGTGAAAAAATTGATAGATTAATGGTTATGTAAGCAGAAAAACATTGTGAGGAAGTGTATAAAGAAGCCAGAGTGAAAAGATAATTGAAAAAAGAAGAAAGAAGCACAATAATGCACAGAATACCAGAAAATGTATAAGGTATGGCCAAGGCCGGCGTTAGGGATAAAGGGGGGGGGGGGTAAGTGGGTCAAAAGTACCCGGGCCCACCGGCTGATGGGGGGGCCCCGAATGCCGATTGTAGGGGCCCTCAGGCCATGAAGCCCAGAATCCATCCATTGTCGTCCGGACAGTTTGTAGAACTAAAAAAAAATCGGCCATTTTACCCCGGGCCCGAAATTCCTAGCACCGGCCCTGGGTATGGCTCAAAGTGAATGAAAATAGTTAATTCCTTTTTTTATCGCAAGTGTAATTTTCTGATATTTGGGTCAATCCACTAAAAATCACGCAGACCATGTTGCTAATCATTTTTGTTTTTCTTAATTTTTTTACCAGTAACTCCCCAATACTTAGGTTTTTACTTTTTTTGTGGCCATTTTAAGTTCGCTTCCGAACCGATATTTAGCTGAAAACAAGTTTCTTAATTTCCAAGTAGGTACCCATTATTTACATATTTGTTTAAAAAAATCAGCTTTCTCCTTTTAGCAGTTTGGGAAAAAAGTACCTAAATGGGTCAATTCATTAAAAAAAAATTTTAGGCATTCACTTTTTTTGGTGGCTATTTTAATTTTACTTCTGAACCGATATTTAGCTGAAAACAAGTTTTGCATAAATGTTTATAACTTTGTTAATTCTGAAATCAAAACCAAAATGTTCAGAATAAAATGCTCGAGATTGATTGTTATAACATAGTATTACTCAAATAGTAAGGGGAGTGGAGAATAAAAAAATAACTTCCAAGTTTAAATTAACTGAAAACAAGAACTTCAGAGCTGTAAAATCACTAAAAGGAAGATTTATTATAGGTAAACTTGCTGCAAAAATATGAAGCTTGAGCAGTTTGTCCTTCTTTTACATAAATTTTTAAAAATACCTACATGGCGAACTTTTTCAATAATTTAACAAGAGTATCTAAAAAATTATGAAATTAATTCACAAAGCACATCTTCATGGTATAAACATTTGTTAAAAAATTGGTGACAGTCTTTATTTTATTTTACTTAATGCTTTACGCCTTGTCGAAAACGCTAAGGTCATTAGAGGCGGGATGGGACTGGGGACAAGGATCGGGAAGGAATTCGGCCATAGCCATTTTGAAGGGGGCATCCCGGCATTTGCCTGGAATGATTTGGGGAATCCATGGAAAACCCAAATCTGGATGCACGGACGGGGATTTGAACCTGTGTCCTCCCGAATGCAAGGCCAGAACGTTAACCGTTCACCTACCACGCTTGGTGTTGCAGACTCAATTGGTTCCAGGCTTATATGGAATCATAGTTTTCAGAAGAAAAAAAAACTAGGCAATACACGCACAATGAACTGTAATGAAGGATTAACATGCTTTTCCTTTAAAAGAAACCAATTAAAAATCAATCCACGTTGCATAAAAATGCACAAGAAGACAGCATATGTTTAAATGGTAAAATAAATAAATTAATAAATTTAAACTTATTTATATTTATACTAAAATAAATAAATGGTCTAAATAATAAATTTATATTTATAACATTGATTGTTCAGAATTTCTAAGAAGTTTAAGATTCAATGTTCCCCAAAGAATTACTCGTCAAACAACAACATTTTCCTTAATGAAATATAAACACTTGTGTACAGAAAATAACACAATGTAACAAAAAAATACTTTTTGCTTGTTTAGGTAAATTTTATACTTGTTTTGGATGAATTGGGTCACAACTAAACTACACTGAACATTCCTACTTTTATATAATCATTTATTTGCTTTTTATGCCCAATAATATGAAATTAATTGGTTAAAAATTTATTAGCTAAGAACACTTTATATATGAGATGAATGAACGATTCAACTGTATGTAATCTACATCTACATCTATACTCTGCAATTCACAATTACTGTGGATGGCAGAGGGTGCTAAGCACCAATCCTATTTTAGAGTATTCCAATCCCGAATAGAACAAGGAAAGAAAGAATACATAAATGTATCAGTACGGCATCTTATCTCTCGAATCTTATCCCTTCTGTCATTGCGACCTAAATAGGTTGGCGGAAGAAGTATTTCGTTGCACTCGTAAATTAGAGATTTTCGCATATTCTCCAGCAAATTTAAACGAAAACGACGTCGTCTGTCCGCCAAACAATCCCAACCTAACCCACGTATCAGCTCTGTGACACTTACATAAGGACTGTAACTAGCGGTCACGAATCAAACGGCTCTCCTCTGTACTTTCTCTAAAGTGTCAATCAATCCCTTGCGATACGGATCCCAAATTGCACAACAGTATTCCAAATGCGGACGCACTAGTGTTTTGTACGCTATTTCCTTTGTATGAGCATTGCAGCTTCTAAAAATACGACCTATAAAACGTAGTTTTGAATTAGCTTTGCCTACGACGGAAGTTATGTGCAAGTCCCATTTCATGTTGCTTTGTACCGTTACGCCTAAATACTTCAGGGAATCGACCGTGTCAACAACTGAATTGTTAACTTTGTACTCGTGAGCAAACGGGGTCTTTTTATTACTTATTTGCATTGCCTTGCACTTTTTACAGTTAAGTGTAAGCTGCCATTTACGGCACAATTCCGAAATAACATCCAGATCGCGCTGTATTTCTAAGCAATCGTCAGAGCACCCCACTTCCCTACAAATAAGTGCATCATCAGCAAAAAATCGCATCCTGCAATTAACGTTGTCACCGAGATCGTTTATAAAAATTAAGAAAAGAAGTGGTCCTATTACACTTCCTTGAGGAACGCCCGAAGTAACATCTAGCTTTGAAGAGGCTTCCCCGTCAACAACGACATACTGCGACCGACCAGTTAGAAAATTGCGTATCCATTCGCAGATCTGATCAGATATACCGTACGCTCGAATCTTTGCCAAAAGGTGGTTATGTGGTACAGAGTCAAAAGCCTTCTGGAAATCCAAGAAAATAGCATCAACTTGTGACCCTGCATCGATAACCTTCATTACGTCATGCGAAAATAGAGCCAGTTGCGTTTCACACGAACGGTTCTTACGAAATCCGTGTTGGTTTGCTGTAAGTAACTCGTTTTCATCCAGAAACTTCATAACGTTAGAGCATATGACATGCTCCAGAATTCTACTGCAGACAGATGTTAGAGATATGGGTCGATAATTCCTAGGATCTCTCCGATCACGTTTCTTGAAAATGGGAATCACCTGCGCTATTTCCCAGTCAGAAGGTACTTTTCTTTCTTCTAAAGATTTACGAAATATATCTGATAGAAATGGTTCTATTTCTTCCGCGTATTCCGAAAATAATCTTACTGGAATACCATCAGGACCCGGCGCCTTCCCTCACTTCAGGAGCTTTAATTGCGTTATGATACCTACACTATCAATTTGAACTGGATCCATCTCAAATTCTACACGCCGTGCAAAAGCGGGAATGTTTTCCATGTTTTCGTCAGTGAAAGAATTTTTAAATTCGGTGTTAAATACGGTAGCCTTTTCGCGGCTGTCATCAACTTCCCGACCGTCTTGTAGTAGAACTGACATATTGTTGTCCCTACAACTAACTTTTTTTACATACGACCAAAATTTCTTTGGGTTTTCGTTGAGACTCTTAGAAAGTGAGTTGCATCTAAAGTCGTTAAAAGCCTCGCGCATCGCATTTTTAACATGTTCTCTTGTCTCAGCTAACTTTTCTAAATCACTCCTATACATCGTCGTCCTTGAGCGTGCATGTATCTTCCTTTGTTTTTTAAGTAACCGTTTAATTTCACGTGTATACCACGGGGGATCGTTCCCATCCCTGATTGTCCTTTTCAGTATATGTAAGTCCATACCTTCCCTGATAATATGCATGAACCGAAGCCACATCTCTTCCACCGAGCCTCTTCCTTCTATAAAGGTAATGTAATTATCCCTCAAAAACATTCTTAAACTCTCCTTTGGGGCCTTTTCAAACCTGTAAACGACCCTTTCTTTTTTCTTATTGTGGGCGGCTATTAATTTTACTGTAGCAATTACAGCTTTATGATCACTTATTCCCATGGTGGTAGAAACGTCCGTGAATAACTCAGGCCTATTCGTAACGAGAATATCTAAAATGTTTTCGTTATCGTTGTGGCACCACGTTGGTTCAGTGACGAGCTGCTCAAGATTAAGATCTAAGAAAAGGTCAAGAATAATTTCACAGGAAGTTTTATCCCAGCCACCAGTAACGTGGACGTAATTATTCCAGTCGATATACGGAAAGTTGAAGTCACCTCCTAGTATTATTGCATGATCTGGAAACCTAGTATTATTGCATGATCTGGAAATTGATGAGCTATATTACTTACATTAGTTCTTAAGGCCTCAGCAATAGATACATCTGCATCTGGTGGACGATAGAAAGACCCTAATCCAAGCTACTTTTAGTCTAATCCATAGGATTTCACAGACCGTATCGATATTTATTTCGCTACATGACAGGTGTTTACTAACAGCTATAAATACACCGCCTCCATTGGAGTTCAACCTATCCTTACGGAAAACATTCATTCTATCGTTAAATATTTCTGCTAAACTTATATCCGGTTTTAACCAGCTTTCAGTACCTAATACAATATCTGCTTCTGTACTACTAATAATGCTTTCAAGCTCAGGCTGCTTATTACAAACACTTCTACAGTTAATAACGAGTACTTTTAATGGTCGAGACTGATTTACGCTACTCCTAACATATGGTGCCGAATTTGATTGGGCTGCCCGTAACTGTGATCCCAGTTTCGGGTCTTCCTGCCTCAGCCTAAAAAATCCCCCAATGCACTCCACACGGCCCCTGCCGCCCGTGTAGCCGATTCACGTGTGTAGTGCACTCCTGATCTATCCAAGGGAACCCTACACGACTCGACCAAATGGCGAAGATCTAGGAATCTGCATCCATGATTATCGCAGAAACGCCGAGTCTCTGGTTTAGACCCTCGACTCGGCTCTGAACCAGAGGTCCACAGTCGGTTCTATCGACAATGCTGCAGATAGTTAACTCAGCCGAAATCTTGCGGTCATCAACCACAGAGCTCACCCTTTGAGCAAGCCGCTGGAAGGAAGAGAGGATAGTCTCTGACCCCAGGTGGCAAGCATCGTTGGTGCGGACATGAGCTACAATCCACAGCTGGCTACACCTCGTCCGATCAATGGCATCCGGGATGGCCTGATCCACATCTTGGATCAGACCTCCCGGAATACACAATGAATGGACACAGGACTTCATCCCAGACCTATTCGCCAAGTCCCTAAGGGGTTCAATAAAACTTCTAACGTTGGAGCTACCTGTCACCAAAATCTGTTACAGATTAACGTTATTGATTAATAATTGCGTTCTCCCGTTGCTGTAAGCAGAATCCAGACTGTTTTTGTTTGTGTGCGGCGTCATCCTGGGTTCGAAAGCTGTAAATCATAGAATAAAGGATGCTAACAACTTCTGCTTAGCATACAGGTCTTATTTTGGCACGCCTGTGCGAGATCAAGACAAGAACTGTGCACTACATGTTGTGTATGGGTGTTGCAGATCCACTTTCGAGGTCTGGTATAGAGGAGAAAATAGAAAAATGAAATTTTGTATACCTAGAATTTAGTGAGAACCAACAGATCACATCTCCAACTGCTATTTCTATGTTACTGACTTGTCTCATCATAAGAAGTGTAAAAAAAAATTTATTTTTTTTGCATATCCATACTTGCCATCATATCTTATTAGGCCCATTCCACACAGTGAGGAGCTTCCCATTCCTCCTCCTCCTCCTTCACTACTGAAAGTGTGTGAAGACAGTAGTGAATCAAATACCGACATCGATCACGAAGAAGATTTCTCAGAGGATGAAGATGCTATACCTCACTACCCCACATAGTATGAGTTAAATGACTTGATCAGGGATCTAAGGCTTACAAAATCCAAAGCAGAAATTCTAACACCAAGACTAAAGCAGTGGAACCTATTGAGTAAGAGTTGCAAGATACCCCTTGTCGAGCAGGAAAAGATATTAATGCCTCTCTTCAATATTAAGCTTGGACTCGTCAAGCAATCTGTAAAGGCCATAGATACATCAGATGCAATGAAGTACTTCCAGAATGTGTTCCACAAACTATCAGAAGGTAAGATAAAGGGTGGAATTTTTGTGGGCCCCCAAGTGAAAAAATTACTTTGTGATGACACATTTATCTGCAAGCTTCTACCAGTTCAAAGAAAGGCCGGAAAGAGCTTCGGGGATGTTGTTAATGGTTTCCTAGGCATTCACAGAATGGAAAATTACAGAGATGTGGTAGAGTGTCTTTTGAAGAACTACAAAGCAATGGGGTGCAGAATGTCTCTAAAGCTGCATGTACTCCACTCGCATCTAGATGTTTTCAAGTCTAATATGGGTGCATATTCAGAGGAACAGGACAAAAGGTTCCATCAGCACTTACAATTGTTTGAAAGAAGGTACCAGGGACAGTATAATGAGCGAATGCTTGGTGATTATACCTGGGGATTGATCAAAGAGACTGATGTAACGTATAAGAGGAAATGTAGGAAGACAACACACTTGTAAGCACACTGCACATGACATGAAAACATTTTCATGTACTTTATAACTTTTGCCATATATATATATATCTACTGCATTTACATTTTTTCAAACGTTGTATTTAAGAATTTCTTCTGTTTTGTTTCACTGGTATTTGTAAACGAGCATTTATTGTTCTAATTAAATACATTTTATTAAAATTAAGAAAATTGATGTCATTTCCCTAAAAACAATTTCCCACATGCAAAATTGTGTTTACATAGTGTTTTGAAACACAATGCATCAGAAACAACAAAAAAATTAACTTAAACAAAATTTTGTTACATGGTGTAATCCCCTAACAAGAAAGTGCAAGCTTGCCAACTGTCATAATAGGGTTAAACTTGGAATAATATCATTAAATCAAGACAGTTTGTTACGCTCTTGTATCTTAAGATATGAATGAACAAGTAAAAACAAATTTTAATTATTATTATTATTTTTTTTACTTGGTAGTTTTAGTATATTGTAAAAGTTTATTACTGTAGTAAAAGTAGACTATAAGCCATTTTTCTTTATTAAATTGTTTTTTACGATATTTAAAGCAGTGTACACCAGCCACTGTGAATTTTTAAAGTTGTACAAATGGACCCAAAGTTCGTAAACAAGTAAATAAATAAATTTTAATGTTTCTTTTTTTTTGTGTAGTTTTAAGGGCGCGTCGACAACGAGGTCATTAGCGCCCTAACGATTACCAGCTACAACTGTGGCTAAAAAATATACTAAGATACTGTCTGCATGGTCGACTGTAAAGGGGTCGACCATGCAGACAGCAAATAAAATAAATCACAAAAATAAAACGTAGCCTTAAAGGGGCCACCACGACCTAAGGCTGCAGAACACCTGGATGGCTGTAGAGGGGCCAAACAGGTTCGCAGAAGAATTAAAAACCACTACGTGTCTCGCTAGCTGTATAATGGCCAGCGAGACAGGGATTATGACCATTTAAAAAATATAAACAGTACACATGGAAGGGTGGCTGTAAAGAGGCCACCCAACCATCTTAAAACTAGGCCGATCTGCCCAAAATTTTAGGCACTAGACCGGCCAAAACACAAAATTTTAAAACAGTCGCCACGTTGCTGGTCTCGTTGTTTAAAATAAGGGACAGATCGTTGGCCAAGCCAACGTCTGCCCTTAAGTCTAAAAACAGTACACAGTCTATTAAAATGTGGCGTACCGTCAAAGGTACGCCACATGTATCACACTCCGGAGGGTCCTCTCGGCGGAGAATAAAACCATGTGTCAGAGGACAGTGCCCTATACGGAGGCGAGTAAGGAGAACCTCATCCCTCCTCGCCCGCTGGAAGGAGCTGCTCCACGGGTGAACGGTCGGTTTGACCAGCCGGAGCTTATTATGCTCTACCTCCAGCCACTGCCTCTGCCAAATGTCAAGAACAAATCTTTTCCCCGCCGAGGCAAGGTCAGACTTTGGGACCGGATCAAAGTCAACTCTGACCTTTTTGCAGGCTAACTTGGCAGCTTCATCAGCTGCCTCGTTCCCCCTGATTCCCACATGACCAGGTACCCAGCAGAAAACGACCTCCTTTCCAGAAGATTGAAGGGATTTGAGGGTGTCCTGTGTATCCTGGACAAGACGATCTGCTGGGTACATGCTTCCCAAGGCCTGGATGCAGCTGAGGGAATCACAGCATATGATATATTTTTGGCCCCTACTTGCTTTCATATGCTGGAGCGACTTTAACAAGGCGTAACACTCCACAGTGTATATGCTGCACATGCTGTTTAGCTTGAATGTGTAAGTCGCTCGAGGGAACACTACTGAGCAGCCTACTTCGTTAGCCTGCTTAGACCCATCCGTATACACCGGGGTAAAATCGTGAAACTGATTTAAAACATCACTAAAAAGACTGATAAATACCCTGTCAGCGGTAAACAGCTTACTGTACCGTGAAAGGTCTAAAATCATTCTGGGCCTCCTTAAAAGCCAGGGAGGAGATTTACTCCAACCCTGGTGAATAAGAGAGGGCATCTCAAACCCATATTCCTCTAAAATAGCCTTTGTACGGTAGCTGAATGGTCTGGTTGCTCTTAGGCGGTTGGTGTAAAACCGTTCAGTTAGGATGAATAACTACGTTGTACACGGGACTGCCAGGAGTTGCGGCAATATGAATGTAGTGTCGCACCATGAGGAGACGCCGTCGGATGGAGAGCGGCGGCTCGCCAGACGCCGTCGGATGGAGAGCGGCGGCTCACCAGACTCAGCACAAATGCTGGGTATAGGACTGGTGCGGTATACACCTGTGGCGAGACGAATTCCTGCATGGTGGACACTATCAAGTATACGGAGATAACTGTCCCGTGCTGAACCGTAGACAATACAACCGTATTCCAACCGCGACCGTACAAAGGCTCTATAAAACTGTAGCAGGCAGGAGCGGTCAGCGCCCCACGACCTGCCACACTGACACTTTAAAACATTAAGGGCTTTCATGGATCTGGCTTTAACATCTTTAAGATGTGGCAGCCATGTAAGCCTACTGTCGGAAATGAGGCCCAGAAATCTAACAGTTTCACTAAAACTTAAAACGGTGCTCCTCAAGGTGAGATGAGGTTCTGCTAAAAGACTTCTACTGCGGCTAAAAAGAACACACCGGGTTTTCTCAGCAGAGAAACGGAAACCGGTGTGGACTGACCATTAATCCAGCCTGTTCAGCGTGAGTTGCAGCTGCCGTTCAGCGCTTCTCAGGCTGGACGATGCGATAAAAATTAAAAAGTCATCAACGTTTAAGGAGTACCGGATGGGCCTCCTTATAACGACTGAAATGCTATTTATTGCTATACCAAAAAGTGTGACACTTAAAACTGACCCTTGAGGAACACCGTTTTCCTGAATAAAAAGATCTGACACTTCCTTCCCGACTGGGTACCGGAAGCAACGCCTACATAAAAATGATTTTAAAAAACGGGGCAGGTTACCCCTGAAACCCCAATCATGTAATTGCTTTAAAATAACATGCCGCCAGGTAGTATCGTAGGCCTTTTCAATGTCAAAGAAGACACCCACAAGATGTTGGCTGCGGATGAACGCATCTTGTACTGCCGCCTCCAGCAGGATCAGGTTGTCCAAGGTGGAACGGGACTTTCTGAATCCACACTGAAAGCGGCTCAACAGATTGCGGGATTCAAGACACCAGACGAGGCGGCGATTGACCATCCTCTCCAGTGTCTTGCCCACGCAGCTCGTAAGGGCGATGCTACGATAGCTACCTGGCAACAACTTGTCCTTACCAGGCTTTAAAATAGGGATAAGCGTTGCTTCTTTCCACGAGTCAGGGAGGTGTCCTTCGGTCCAAATATGATTAAAAATATCTAAAAGGTACTCTTTAGCGTCTTCACTAAGATGCCTCAGCATCTGGTACTGGATCATATCAGGCCCTGGGGCGGTGTCGTTTGCGCTGTTTAAGGCCGACTCCAGCTCCCAAGATGAAAATGGGCTGTTATATGCCTCTGTACCTGACGAATCGAAGCACAGCATGCGCCTCTCGGCAGCAATCCTACGTTGCTGGAACCGAGGATCGAAATTGGCAGAGGAGGTGATGGCAGAAAAGTTCTCTGCCAATAGCTGCGCTATACTTCATTCGTCAGTAACTACACGTCCCTGATCCAGTAATCCAGATACTGGTGAGCGAGAGCACCTTCCAGATATACGGCGGATTGACTCCCATACTTTGGATGAACTAGTGGAACGATTGATAGTGCTCACAAAGTTCTGCCATGACCTTTTCTTGCTCTCCTTAATAACTCGACGCGCCTTAGCTCTGGCAATAGGGAACGCTGCCAGGTTGTCAGCTGTAGGACACAACCAGAAGCGACGTAACGCCCGTCTACGACCCTGGACAGCGGAACGACAATCGCCGTTCCACCAGGGGACGGGCGTCCATCGCAGCGTTCCGGAGCTTATCGGCATGGAAACGTCAGCTGCACAGTGAATCACTATAGTAAGATACTGTCTGCATGGTCGACTGTAAAGGGGTCGACCATGCAGACAGCAAATAAAATAAATCACAAAAATAAAACGTAGCCTTAAAGGGGCCACCACGACCTAAGGCTGCAGAACACCTGGATGGCTGTAGAGGGGCCAAACAGGTTCGCAGAAGAATTAAAAACCACTACGTGTCTCGCTAGCTGTATAATGGCCAGCGAGACAGGGATTATGACCATTTAAAAAATATAAACAGTACACATGGAAGGGTGGCTGTAAAGAGGCCACCCAACCATCTTAAAACTAGGCCGATCTGCCCAAAATTTTAGGCACTAGACCGGCCAAAACACAAAATTTTAAAACAGTCGCCACGTTGC
Organism: Vandiemenella viatica; assembly: GCA_031002005.1. Taxonomy (NCBI): domain Eukaryota; kingdom Metazoa; phylum Arthropoda; class Insecta; order Orthoptera; family Morabidae; genus Vandiemenella; species Vandiemenella viatica. The sequence continues at coordinate 35,468 of JARYHS010002327.1, forward strand.
TGGTCTCGTTGTTTAAAATAAGGGACAGATCGTTGGCCAAGCCAACGTCTGCCCTTAAGTCTAAAAACAGCACACAGTCTATTAAAATGTGGCGTACCGTCAAAGGTACGCCACATGTATCACATTCCGGTGGGTCCTCCCGGCGGAGAAGAAAGCTGTGCGTGAGAGGACAGTGCCCTATACGGAGGCGAGTAAGGAGAACCTCATCCCTCCTCGCACGCTGGAAGGAGCTGCTCCAAGGCTGAACGGTCGGTTTGACCAGCCGGAGCTTGTTATGCTCAACTTCCAGCCACTGCCTCTGCCAAACATCAAAAACAAATCTCTTCGCCGCTGAGGCAAGGTCTGACTTTGGGACCGGTTCAAAGTCGGTTCTGACCTTGTCGCAGGCTAACTTGGCAGCTACATCAGCTGCCTCGTTCCCCCTGATTCCCACATGGCCCAGTACCCAGCAGAATAATACCTCCTTTCCACGAGATTGGAGGGAAAGGAGGGCGTCCTGGATGTCCTGGACTATACGATCTGCTCGATACATATTTCCTAAGGCTGAATACAGCTGAGGGAATCACAGCATATGATGAAACACTTATCGCGATATACTTTCATATGCTGGAGCGACTTTAGCACGGCGTAGCACTCGGCAGTAAAAACGCTGCACCTGCCATCAAGTTTATATGTGTAACACGACGGAGCAGCCAACTCCGTTAGCCTTCTTAGACCCATCCGTAAATACCGGGGTAAAATTTTGATGCTGGTTTAAGACATCTCTAAAAATTCTGATAAAAACATTATCTGCGGTACACAGCTTGTTGTACCGCGATAGTTCTAAAATTGTTCTGGGCCTCTTTAAAAGCCAGGGAGGAGATTTACTCCAACCCTGGTGATAAAAAGAAGGAAGCTCGAATCCGTATTGTTCTAAAATTGCCTTTGTACGGTAGCTGAACGGTTTAGTGGCTCTATGCCGATTGGTATAGAGCCGTTCGTAGTTGGGGTGCAGAACTATGTCGTACACGGGACTGCCAGGTGTTATGGCAACGTGTAGGAAGTGTCGCACCATGAGGAGTCGCCGGCGGATGGTAAGCGGCGGCTCGCCTGAGTCAGCACAAATGCTGACAATGGGGCTGGTGCGATATGCACCCGTGGCGAGCCGAATTCCTGCATGGTGGACACTATCAAGCATACGAAGATAACTGTCCCGTGCCGAACCATAGACAATACAACCATACCCCAACCGCGACCGTACAAAGGCTCTGTAAAATTGTAGCAGGCAGGAGCGGTCAGCGCCCCATGACCTGCCACACAGGCATTTTAATACATTCAGAGCTTTCGAGGCTCTGGCTTTCACATCTTTAAGATGTGGCAGCCAGGTTAGTCTAGAGTCTAAAATTAGGCCCAGAAACCTAACAGTGTCAGTAAAACGTAAAACGGTGTTCCTCAAGGTAAGGTGAGGCTCTGGTAAAAGAGTCCTACTACGACTAAAAAGTACACACCGGGTTTTCTCGGCAGAGAAACGAAAACCGGTGTGCACTGACCATTCATCCAGCCTGTTCAGCGTGAGTTGCAACTGCCGCTCAGCGCTTCTCAGGCTGGATGATGCAATGAAAATTAAAAAATCATCCACATATAAGGAGTACCCTATTGGACTCCTTATAATGGATGCTATGCTATTTATAGCAATTGCAAAAAGGGTCACACTTAAAACAGATCCCTGAGGAACACCGTTTTCCTGAATAAAAAGATCAGACACTTCACTACCGACTCGGAACCGGAAGCAACGTCCAGATAAAAATGATTTTAAAAAACGGGGCAGGTTTCCCCTAAAACCCCAGTCATGTAATTGTTTTAAAATAACATGCCACCAGGTAGTATCGTAGGCCTTCTCAATATCGAAAAATATCCCCATGTGGGAATCAGGGGGAATGAGGCAGCAGATGAAGCTGCCAAGTTAGCCTGTGACAAGGTCCGAATCGACTTTGCACCGGTCCCAAAGTCAGATCTTGCCTCGGCAGTGAAGAAATTTATCCTTGATATTTGGCAGAGGCAGTGGCTGGAAGTCGAGCATAATAAGCTCCGGCAGGTCAAACCGACCGTTCACCCGTGGAGCAGCTCCTTCCAGCGGGCGAGGAGGGATGAGGTTCTCCTTACTCGCCTCCGTATAGGGCACTGTCCTCTAACTCATAGTTTCCTTCTCCGCCGAGAGGACCCTCCGGAATGTGATGCTTGTGGCGTACCTTTGACGGTACGCCACATTTTAACTGATTGTGTTTTATTTTTTGACTTAAGGGCAGACGTTGGCTTAGCCAACGATCTGTCCCTTATTTTAAACAATGATGGTGACAACGTGGCTAAGGTTTTAAAGTTTTGTTGCTTGGCCGGTCTTGTCCCAAAAATTTTGGGCAGATCGGCCTAGGTTTTAGATTGGATTGGTGGCCTTTTACAACCACCAACCCAAGTACTTTTTTTACTTGTGACACTGTTTATATGGCTGGCCCTTTTACAGCCAGCCAGCTAACTTGTTTTTTAAACTGGTTGGCCCTTTTACAGCCAACCAGTTAATGTATGTGGTTTTATATTTTATTGTCTTGTCTCAGTTTTATATCTTATGTTGCCGTCTGTGTGGCCGATCTCTTTACAGTCGGCCACGCAGGCGGTATTTTAGTTGATATGTTAGTATTTTATTGTGCCGTCTCTGTGGCCGAACCCTTTACAGTCGGCCACACAGACGGCAATTTTGGCACGTTGTCACGCCTGGTTTTTGTTAGGGCGCTAATGACCCCGTCGTCGACGCACCCTAAAACTTAAACAACAACAACAACAACAACAACAACAAGCGGAAGGGGACTTAATGAACATAGTGGGGTCCGTATGTTTGAACTTCGGACCCCGAATCTTTTGCACTGTCTGCCATCCGCTGTCGGCAGATGGCGTTGCCGATGCTGCTTCTGCTGTGGTAGCTACTTCTGAAACGGGCGCTGTTTCTGCGGTTGCAGATGCGCCCACAGCTGTAGTCATTGCAGCAGATGGCTGTGCTTTCGCTGGTGGACTTGCTAAACCTTCTGGGCTAGTGGTCGGGTTTCCAGAAGTGCTGCTACCGACGTCAGAGGTCCTAGGTGTTATGACCTTTGTGGCATTAGCGCCACAATTGCATTGACATGAGCACGTTGTACTTGTGCCCATGTCCGCAACTGTCGTCTGGGTAGCAACACTTTCTTTCCTGACGGTAGTTGAAAGAGTCTTGGCGAAGCTGGTAGCAAAGATGGGGGGTGCTAGCGCCTTGTACCGCTTCTTCGCTTCGCCGTAAGGAATTCTCTCTTTCGTTTTTACCTCCTGTATCTTTTTCTCTTCAAGATACATTCGACACTCCCTGCTCCAGGCTGGATGTGACCCGGAGCAGTTTACACACACCTGTGGGAGGGTACAACTACTACCCGGCTCGTGTGCAGCCTTTCCGCATTTCCCACAGGTGGGGTTGCCCTTGCAGGTCGCCGTCGTATGACCGAACCTCTGGCACTTGAAGCAGCGCATGGGGTCCGGTACATACGGGCGCACATTGAGTTTTAAATACCCTGCTTTGATGTCTTTGGGCAATGTTGGAGTGTCGAACGTCAGGACGAAGGTGGCCGTCTTCTCAAGACTGCCGTTTACCCTTCGCTTTATCTGGCGAACCTCGACCACATGTTCAGATGCCCACTCCTTAAGGAGTTCCTCGGTCTCTAAATCGATTAGGTCGCGACAGCTGATAACACCTTTACTCGAATTTAGAGTTTTATGGAGTTCGCACTTTACTGCGAACGCCCTGAGCTTCTCAGACTTAAGGAGGAGGACAGCCTGCTTATGGGTGGATGTTTCCAAAAGCAGGGTCCCGTTCCTCAGCTTCTTTACTGATTTCAGGGTCCCGGCAAGACCCTCTAACCCTTTCTGAATGTAAAAGGGGGACACCTTCTCGAAGGATCCCTCCTTTCTAGTCATGATTATGAAGGCATTCTCAATTATGTAATCCTTCCTGTTACTACTGTAATTTTCAGGAGGAGGGCTTTCAACCCTCGCCCGCTTACCACTACCTTTTTTTTGGGCGTTGGAGTGACATAACCCCTGCGGTTTGCCCAAGCCGCAGGAGGAGGGATTGGGATTTGGATTATTTCTAATTTTGATCCCACGAGTGGCACTTGTGTTGGTTAAAGTTTTCATACAAAAGCTTTCTTGTCTGTACAAGTCTTCATCTGCAGGTGTAAGAAGTCTGCATGTTCAGACTTCAACAATCCCCTCCACAAGCAAGTGTTGCAATGACTCAGTAGCCAGTAGCTCTTGGAACCTTTCTGAGTGTACATGTAGTGAAGTTACGTAGTAAAGTTTTATATTTTACTGTAGTGCTTTAATCAAACTTTTTATATTTTTTATACTCAAAAATATTCTTTAATAATTTTTATTATTGAGTGATCTCATTGATATAAAGTTATTGAATCTGAACCAGTGTATTTGTGTTAATGAAAATGAATTGTTTGTGGGAGAACTAATTCATTAGCAGTGTCATGAGCAAGACTATAAAGCTGTGCCAAATGAAATCCTTATGGTGAGCGACTTACCTTTCGAAGAACAAAACTTACTAAAAATGAGAGTTAACAATAAAATCAATATTTGCCATTACCATAAAACTAAATATTTAGAAAAGTTCAACAATATCTTTGGGAGAAAATGTTGAGATCCTATGAATGTACACAAAAAACTTTTTAAAAATGGACTGAGAACATTTTTTTTGGATCACGTCAATAAGGAAAAAATTTGGAAGTTGATTTAATTCTAGGTAAAGCTTTATGTCCAACATGTTTTTCAAAAATATTTGTAAAAGAGCCAGATCGTGCAGAGACTGAAATGGAAAAGGATACAGATTTCATACCTGGAGCATATGAGGTAGTTGATGAATCCCCTTTACACAAAGTTAGCTCAAAATGTAGTTCTTTAGATCTGTCCCCTTTAAGTAAGGTAGCTAAATTGAATAAGGAACAAAGACAATTCAAATCACAACTGCTGTTAAGAGGAAATTAGAAGAATCTTTCCATGAGTATTTGGCTGAAGAAGACCTTGCTAGCAACTCAAAAGAAAACGAATATGATATTTTGATACAAAAACTTAAAGAAAAATGCAGTTTAGCTAATAATTAAGAAAAAAATTCAAATTATAAGCCTTCTGCGTAGGTCATGGTCAAGAAATAAAATAATAAAATAATTTGATGTTTCTGAATCTATTGCAAAACTAACAAAAGAACTTGTGAAAGATCAACGTATCATCCCATATCTTTCTAAAAAGAAATTTCGGTAATGTAATAAACGCGTCTTGTGACCGATCGTTACATTCATAAACGTTAGATTTATTAATAAAATGTGGAATATTTTAGTGAGCATTTGGGCGCTGTGCAAAGGTGTGGAGCGGCAGATCTGAGGAATGCCAGCAGGCCAGTTCCTAGAATTAGCGAGGGGAGTATTGTGCTAGCCAGGTAGACATACAGAGTGACGGCCGGGAATTTTCTGTCTTTCATGTGGCACGGAGGAACATTCGGTGGCGGCCGGCAAGCACGTTCGGTCGATGTGATTTCTGCACTGTCTAATCGTGAGTGGGACTGTTGCTGCTGCCTGGATCCGGACACCAGCTATTTTGTTTGGGCAGATGGCTCAGGCAAAGGACATCTGAGGAACTGTGCCACACTGGTCCATAGCAGAGCAGACCGTCATCCAATGTGTGGCGGCAGACATGTAAATTCGGTAATTATATATCGCCTTATGAAAGACATTGTGCTAGCTACAAGTGCAAGTTCAGAGCATTGCCCAGCTACGACCCTGCAGATAAGAACTCTCATTGCCTGGAGCAAACAATCATTTGACAAGTGAACACTTAAAATATTGAATATTTGACTGAGTAATTTTGTGTATTTTATGTAAAATTCCCTAGCGCCCGCAGAAGGACAGTTGATTGATTTCAATTAATTGTTGTTATATAAAAATGTCTTATCATTATTTTTAATAAAACACTGATAATTTCTCATACAAAATATTCACTAAAGTTCTACCTCCATGATAAAAAATAATTAGATTAATTACTTTTCATTTAGCTAATGAGGTCAGAACATTATAGTAAGTAGAACCTTTTGTAGAACAAAACTTACTAAAAATGAGAGTTAACCATGAAATCGATAATCTTTGCCATTACCATAAAACTAAATATTTAGAAAAGTTCAACAATATTAATTGGGAGAAAATGTGATCCTAAGAGTGTACACAAAAAGCCTATTAAAAATGGATTGAGAAAAATTCTTTTGGTTCACGTCAGTAAGGAAAAAAAAAGTTATAGACGAGGATGACGTAAACAGCCGGTTGTGCCCTTGGGGGGGGGGGGAGGAGAGTACTTTTCTATAACTGTTGACAATATCAAAACTCAAAAACAAAAAAGGCTGATTCTGCTTCCTTTAAATGAGCTGTTTAGTTTTTTCAAACAGACTTATCTTAACCCTAAAATTGGCCGGCCAATGGTTTGTGCCCTGCTACCAAAGTGGTGTGTGCTACCAAGATCATCTGGCACCCATAGCGCTTGTGTATGTAAATACCGTCAAACACATCATTGATGGAGCCAAGCTCACTGTAAGTTACACAGACTTTATGGAATATGTCGTATGTGATGTTACGAAAGACAGCTGTATGCTGGACAAATATTCAGAATTACCGGGATCAGAAGGACTTCGTCAAGTTTTCGCAAATGAAACTGACAACTTGCAGAAGAACTTGTTTTCAAGGAATGGATATAAACTGACAGAGCTGACATCACAAGATTATTACCAAAAGATGAGTTTTTAAATCATCTTGTAGAAGTAATGGAAAAACTAAAATCGCACCATTTGATTTCAAAAATTCAATATTTTAAAGAACTTAAAGGTAACCTTGAAGGCAGTGAGTGTTTAGTCATTGGTGACATTGCAGAAAACTTTACATTTTGTGTTCAGGATGAAATTCAAAGCTTTCACTAGACTAACAGGCAAGCAATGCTACACCCATTTATTTTTTACTTTAAAAAAGAAGAAGAAATTTGTTGCAAAAGTATTTGTATCATTAGTGACCATCTCATTCATGGCACTTCTACAGTTTATGAATTTCAAAAGCATATTATCAAAGAAGTAACGAAAGCTTTACCCAAAGTGAAGAAGATGATTTACTTCAGCAATGATGCCAGCAGCCAGTACAAAAATAAGAAAAACTTTATTAATATGCAGGCCCGCCGCTAGCTGTTTGAGCGCCCGCGTGCAATACCGATTATGCCGCCCCCTGTCTAACCACAGCCAGTGGTGGATCTAGGAAATTTCCGAACCGGGTCAAAAAACTGTTGAGATTGGAGATTGCCGCCCCTTCAAACATTATTTGCTGCCCCCATTGTTGCAATCCCGAGTGTCGCCAGCTGCCCGAAGCAGGTGTTGAGCGAAAAAAAAAAAAGTTCGCCTGCTACATCATACCCTGCAAATTTCGTCGCGGCAACTGTCGATCACTCGTTTTGCCGTCCCCCTCGATGTGCCGCCCGCGTGCGATGCACGCATTGCAAGCCCGCTTACGGCAGCCCTGTTCATATGTGCCAACATGATAATGATTTTGGCTCCATAGCCGAGTGGAAATTCTTCGCTATATCTCAAGGAAAAAACTCTTGTGATGGTATAGATCAGGGGTTGCACATATCAAATGGGAGAGTTGGACCAGTAAGTTTCAGCGAGGTAGTAGTCCGGAGGACTAACTCTTGGAGCGCTAGCGTCGGCGATAGAACGTCAAGCAGTTATATTTTCCACCGCCAGATAGCAGAACGTTCTTCTTTCCATAAATGTTAACTCTGATACATTGTCTATATATCTCTGTCGTTTTGATTGTAGCCGTCTCTGTTGTCATATTGTCTCTGTCTGTTGTAGCCTATCAAACGGTCATTTCGATTTGTCTCTGTTTCGTTTTCTCTGTTTTATTTTCTCTTCTGTTTTGTTTCGTTTTCTCTGTTTTGTTACGTTTTTACCCGCATTGCTTTCGTTTGCAAGTTGTGTCCTAAGTTGAAGAAGTTGTTCGCCGTTATACTGGTTGCAGGTAGGTAGAACTTGTGTGAGAAATTTATTATTCCTGTTATTAAACATTATTATTTTCATCAGTCCGTGAATAATATATATATTATTATCTTTATCTTTTTTAGAATGGTGTGTTTGTAACGATACCATCGAACTAACACAGATCGAGAGGAGTATCTGTGAGTTGGGATATCTTTGACGGAGTCTAAACAATATGGCGACAGTCTACAGTACGCGGCAATACCGTGTGGACCTAATGGCGGGAGTTGCCGACTGTTGAGGACAATACCGCGGGAACGATAATCTAAAAGTGTTTGTAACGGTGCAACTAACGTGTACTGTAATTGCAAGTATTATTTGGAGTGTTCAGTGTACGTGGACGAGGACAGTGCTCCGAACTTTCTAATTACTGTGATAGCGGCACCGCATAATATTTTCGCCTACTCGGTTCGAATCCTGCAAACTTTGGTGATGGAAGTTCGATTACACGGGTCACTGTAACTGGTGGTGTATTTTCGTGTTTCTCCAGATAATAAAGTTATGTGTTGAATGCAAACTTTTCTGATTTGTGTGGTAGTAATTCCTACTCATTTTAGTAGTATAGCTGCCACCACGTGCTGCTTCAAGTGATTAGTTTGGTGAATAACTTTAATTCTTAGTATTAGTTGTGGAATCCCCACTGGCGACCGGACAAAATTGAACCTGTAGTAATAGGAACATTTAATCACGAAATTAAACACGCCGCATTGAATCGTTCCCCCAGGACTCAGAATTATCGCTAATACGCGAGGTGCCTTGCAGTTTTATTTTCTCTTCTGTTTTGTTTCATTTTCTCTTCTGTTTTGTTTTCTCTGTTTTGTTACGTTTTTACCCGCATTGCTTTCGTTTGCAAGTTGTGCCCTAAGTTGAAGAAGTTGTTCGCCGTTATACTGGTTTCAGGTAGGTAGAACTTGTGTGAGAAATTTATTATTCCTGTTATTAAACATTATTATTTTCATCAGTCCGTGAATAATATATATATATTACTAACTTTTTTTTTTTTTAGAATGGTGTGTTGTCAAGCATGTGGCATTTCTTCAAAAAATCCTCGATGCACAGCTGAGATTTCCTGTGAAAAGACATGAAGTTTGTGAAATGTGGAATAACTTATGGGGAATTGTTGGCGATGTGAGCAAGAAGTTTCTTTGCTCCCTTCACTTCGAAAGGACTTGCTATATGAATCCTCAAAGTAATCATTTGATGCCTTACGCCGTCCCATCGAAAGGTAAATGAAGTAAGGTGCGTCAGGGCAAGTGCGTTTTTGGGGCAAGTGCGTACATCGGCTCTAACTGGTTCCATAATAAACTTTAAGTGCATCCATCTATGAGAAAATGTTGTAAACAATCCTCACTTCCGTATACCTGACACCAGATGGTGCTGGCTCTAAGCCATAATCTGAACAGTTAGTAAAAAAGACCACGTGAAATTTTACTTGGTGTGTCGAGTTGAGAGAGAAGATTTGTATCGATCGCTGTCAACCTGTGTTGAAGAGATCTCGAAACTTTTTTGTGGTAAGTTGACACATAAGACGTTACTATTTAATACTGTATCCAGTTATTTATCTTACTCGCTATTTTTTTTATGTTAATCGCTGGTGTGCACTTGCCCCACAAAAATTCCGTCTTGGGGTAAGTGCAGATGTAGTCCTTGGGGCAAGTGCAGAGTGGTATGCACTTCCCCCTTTTTGGGACATCTTTACATAAGTATTAAAAATTACTCAGTTAAGTGTATGTAAAATTCAAGAATTTAGTAGCTAAGTATGTATTTCCTTATTATTTTAAATTTTTATTACTCATAATTTTCATTCCAACAATAAAATGTTAATATAGTTCACATGCTTCTCGGGTATCGCCGCGTCCTGGTACTGAATACCGATCTGCTTCGGCTTTTCTCGGGGACAGAAACTCACCAACATCTGTTTCACATGGACCGCTAAACACAACTGAGATGTGTTTAATAGTGTGCGAGAGTAAGATCATCATAAATTCCCGCTCTACAATGAGGCCGAAGCAAATCGGCATTCAGTACCAGGACGCGGCGATACCCGAGAAGCATGGAAACCATTTTTTCCGGCCGCGGAAGCGCTCGAGTGAACTTGTTTTATTTTATTTATTCCAGTTTTGGTTTTCTTCACAAAATGGTGAGAAATTACACAAGAAAATCCCAAAGGGCAACTAAATATTCAGTACAAGAACTGACATTAGCTGTTGATGAAGTAAAAGCAGGAAGAATGAATGCATATCGTACTTCAAAGGTTTTTGGCATCCCGCTAAATACATTGCTTGATCACGTGAAGGGAAGACGAGGCATTAAATCGAAGTCTCAAGGCCGTCCGACTGCTCTGCCATCGGAAGTAGAAAAAAATATAGCTGCAGGCATTATTGAAATGGAAAAACATGGGTTTGCTTTGAGTAGAAAAGAGGTTTTGTGTTTGGTGGAAGAATTTGTAATAAGTAAACAGCTGAAGACCCCTTTCAAAAATCATAAGCCAAACAGTGACTGGCTACTTTCGTTTATGGAACGAAATAACTTGTCTATAAACAAGCCACAAAGTGTTGAAATTGCAAGAAAACGATCTGTTAATCCTTTTATTATTTACAAATATTTTTCACAACTTGAAATTACGATAAAAGAACTTGGACTTGAAAATAAACCTCATCTCATTTTAAACTTAGACGAGACAGGGTTCTCTAGAGATCCTTCCAAAACTAAAGTTGTTGGAGGAAGAGGGCTCATTTCTACAAGGACATCTAGTAGCCCCGGTAGAGATAATATATCAGTTTTGTTATCTGTGGACAGCTAGTGGATCGAAGATCGCTCCCTTGGTCATTTTTAAGGGCAAGAATATTTGGGATGATTGGTAACCCTCAATTGATGACATATATCCAGGACTGACCTATGCAGCAACAGCTAATGGCTGGATGGAATCAGATATTTTTGAACGTTGTTTTGAAAAAAACGTTCCTCCCAGCCCTTGGCGGGCAAAGACCTGCCCTTCTGATCTGCGATGGTCATAAACTTTTGTGTCATTAAATTTGGTAGAATTGGCTAGGCGAGAAAATGTTACAATTTTAATTTTGCCCCCTCATACATCCGCCTTCTGCAGCCTTTAGACCTTTGCGTCATGAAATCGTTAAAAAGTAAGTGGGATAGTGAACTTGTAAAATGGCAGAAACATCATATTGGTCAAAGATTACCAAAAAAAGAGTTTGTAAAGATTATTAGCTCTTTATGGAGCAATTTAGACCCATCAATAATAATGTCAGGCTTTAGAAAGGCAGGTATTTACCCCTTTAATGGAGATGTAATACCAGAGAGTATGTTTGATCCAACAGATCTCCGCCTTTGGAAGAACTCTCAACAAAACACTCAAGACAATAATTCACCACTGTCAGTTTTAGATAGCCCCCACAATCTGGGAGTAGGAACTGTCCCTATTGACTCGGTAAATATTGTTTCATCACAAAGCCCTACCGGAGTCTCAGGTTATTCAACAGATGAAACTCAGCAAGTGCCACATGATGAAACAACTGTATTGCTTGAAAGTCGCCAAGCGCCGTCTCCACTAAACGAAGATGCTACACCTTCACAACATTCCTCAACATTTACTTACGCAGTTTAACCTTCATCATCTTCAACTCACGTGCCTGCCACACAAGTTGGAAAAACATTTCAGGAATTACTTTTAGAGACCATTCGAAGCCACAGAATGGAGATGAAAACAAAGAAGACCAAGTTAGCTGGAGGATCAGAAGTCATCACTTCTGATGAAGTCCATAATAGACTTATTGCTCAAAAAGAGAAAAGGGAGCTGCAGGAAAGACTGAAGTTGATAAAAAAAAAACAAATACGGGAAGAAACTGCCAGCAACAAAAAAAAAAAAAAAAAAAAAAAAAAAAAAAAAAAAAAAAAAAAAAAAAAAAAGAGAAAGGTATTAGTGTTGAGCGAAAGTTCATCAGAATTCGATGATGATGAATGCAGTCTCCAAAATTCTAACGATGAAAATAATTCTCATTTCTCATTCGTTAGTGGAAACAGCCACTGAGCAAGACGAGTATCATGAATTAGAAACAACTAAAGACCTTAAATTAATTAATAAATAGACGCCAATGCAACTGTAATCGGAAAAATGGCCTACAACAACATTGCATTGAACTAAAGACCTGTCTGTTGGCGATTGGGCCTTAGTCAAATTTTCGGGGGAAAAAATGTAAAGCACTATGTTGGTCAAATAATATCCTTTCAAAATGGGGACCCCATTATGAAGTACGTGAGGAAGTTTTCAACAACAGACGACTCAACAATATTCAAGGCTCCACTTAAAGAAGACATCAGTTCAGTGGAAAAGAATGACATTATATGTGTTCTCCATACACCAACAACAGATAGGAGAGGAAAAATTGTCTTTAATGTACATTTCCATAATTACAGTGTGCAATGATGCCTCCAGTGTCAGCTTATTTACATGTTCTCCTATTTAATAAAGATTTTATGAGCTAAGTGGTATGTCAAAAAAAGATCCATTAGAAAATGTTATTATATTTTTGGGATTTCTAATGTAGTTTAGTTTAATTATTAAAAGAATTTCTGTCAACTTTATAACTTTGTATATTATTTTTAATGTTCTAAATATAAATTTTTCTTCATAAAGAAGGCTTTAAAGTTGTTAATTACGTTCAATTTACTTAAATCCTTTTTCCTTTTTCTTCGCGTTTTGCGTTCTGTCACAGTGAAAAGTGTATAACTCCGTGATTTTTTTTTCAATTCAAGCCATCCAAAGTTTAAAAGAATCTTCATTGGGTGGACTATTTTGCACTTTCCCCATGCTGCTCTAAAGTGAAATTAGTGGCAAAGATATGCCACTTACGCACTTACCCCGTTTTGTGGGGGCAAGTGCGTACGTTGCTTCTTCTTTTGTTTATTTGCTCTGAAAATTCAGATTTATTAAAATAAAATCTTTTGAGCACATAACTTCAAACAAAACATTCTCCTAACTGCTTTATAAAAGTCCTACATTTCAGGCTAAATAGGCCAATTTTTCAGGCCAATTTTTCGGGATCCATTAAAGTCGAACTATGTAAATTTTGGTCCGCACTTACCCCAACGCACCTTAGTATGTTTGCCTTTGTTTAGCGGGTCTTGAATTTACTCGAGAATGCGATACCGATGCGATTGAAATACAACAACGTCTGTTATAAAATTACCAAAGTCAATGACGACCAGTAGCGGCTCGTCCTTAAAGGCTCTGAGGCGGAGCCGCCCCAAGAGATATATTAAAATATGTTTTTAAATAGAGTAATACAGAATTTAAAATAACAGGAAGTATTTCCAGAATTTTAGACACACGTTAAAAGCAGTGACAGTCAATATTTTTAGGACTGTTAATATAAATGAATGTTTCTCAAATGGGTAGTATTTTTGAGGCTCCATCTTCGGAATCTCATAAGACTGTACGTCGCAGAGGATTGTGGGCGTGGCTTTTACGGAGTATTGCTCTTATGGTCTCATTTTAGGCTCTCAGAGAGTAGCCTAAGGGTGCGGTACCAACCCAACCATTATTTTCTTGAAACGTTGGTTACAGCGTAGGGAAGTCTGCAGTGTGGTTGAACTTCTACTCTCGAATCCCTGTGTCTGTATCTCCAGTTTATGCCTTCATCCTTGACTAAGCGACGTTAAATATTAATATTTTGACAATATAAAATAAAATTTAATTTCTCGGGCTTTGGCTACACTGTCAACATTAGTACAACTACACTAAGTTTGCAAAAGTTCCGCCAGAGTGCACCAAGATACAGTAGCATAACTTTCACCACCTAGCGAGAATTTTTTGAACGATTAATGCAATAGGCGCACAAATGTTTAATTGTCTAAGTTGCTAAATAATTTGCATGAGGAAGTGTTATTTGGAAGTTTGTTTTTGTGTGTTTTACTGTGGAGCCTGAACTCTTGTATTATATTTTTGTTTTTGAGAATAGTTGCAGCTTTCTGGCGTTCTTAATATGAATTCGGTTTGCAATTTACTGGGAAAAAATTTGGAACAAGAGGTTAGGGTAAAAGCGAAGAATCTTGGTGCGCCGAGACCTGATCTTAACATCAGTCAAGAACAAAAACATTGCAAATCCAGGAAAGGGTATGTTCGCAATTTTAGCAGAGCAATGTATGATGCTGCTGAGTGGTTGTGAAGTGAAAAATGCATTTTTCTGTTTCTCATGTCTTGTTACGAATTGTAATGACAACGCATGGACAGAAAATGGAATTACAGACTTGAAGAATTATCACGCGAAAGTGAAAAAACATAATTCCAGTGAAAAACATTTGAATGGAATCATTGAGTTTTCTTTGTTAGGGAAATTTGACATTATGTGCCAGCTAGATAGTGCCTACCACCTTAGCATAAAGACATACAATGAAAATGTATCAAAAAATCGATACATACTGAGTAAACTGGTTGACTGCATAAAATTTTGTGGCAAATTCGAGCTTGCTTTGAGGGGACATAACGAAACGGATAATTCCAAGAATCTAGGGATTTTTCGAGGATTAGTTGATCTAATGTCAGAACTGGATAGCATCTTGAAGCAGCACATTGAGAAATCAGAAAATCGTGTTTTCATGGGCCTGTCCAAAACAATTCAGAATGAATTGCTGGAATCGATCTATAAGGTATGTCTCAATCTTATCAGGAGTGAACTGTCAAAGACAAATTACCTAGCAATCGAAGTTGATGAAACCACTGACTGTTCAAATTTGTCACAACTGGTTCTGATAATTCGATATGAGTTACTCGGTAAAATATATGAAAGATTTATTTCCTTCATACAACCAAAGAGTCGCTGTGCAGCTGGTGTAAGTGATGTCATTCTCGGCGAACTACAGAAAATGAAAGTAAATGATGCACCCGAAAAATTAACAGCTCAGTGTTACGACGGTGCTCCTGTCATGAGCGGCAACAAGGGTGGGGTTCAAGTTAAAATCAAAGAGGTGTATAACAATGCTTAATTTATTCACTGCTATGCACATCAGTTAAATTTAATTGTCGAACGTTGCGTAACAGGCAATAAACAAGTGTGGATCTTTTTTAGCAACTTAGAAGGAATTTCTACTTTTTTTCTCAGTCTCCTAAACGCACAGCGTTTCTTGACGAAATAATGAAAAAACGTATTCCTACCTGTCCTCAGTCCATCAGATGGAATTTCAAATCGCGGTGCGTAACCACTGTATATAAATACAGAAATGAAATTCTTGAGTGTATGGAAAAAATTATTGACGAAGATGGTAATGATTACAGGACAATAAACAGAGCTTTGGGACTGAAGAGTTTCCTGCAAGACGATGACTTCCTCTTTTGGTTACAGTTTTTTAACAAAGTCATGCCTCATTGTGACATTCTATTCAATGAACTCCAGCAAAGGAATATTGATGCAGTGAAGACAATGGAATATGTGTCTCACTTTGCAGCAGCTGTTAAACGTATTAGGGCCACACTTGAACTTGACAACCACTGGGAGCAGGAAGAACCAGCTGCAAAACGTGGACGTTTCACGGAATCACGGAAGGTGTGTGCACTAGACATCTGTGATCGTATCATAACGCAGGTCAGTGACAGATTCCGATTTAGTGAACACTTGTCAGTTGCACGGTTGTTTGAACCATCATTGTTTCCTAAACACCACATTGTTTTCCCAGAACAAGAACTAAAAACAGCTGTTAATTTGTTTAAATTAAAATCTCCAGAGTTACGTTGTGAACTAAATGTGTTGTACAGCCGAAAAGATTTCATGAAAGCAACAGGTGCTTTGACCTTATTGAACTTTCTTTATGAAAACAACTTGGCACAAGCGTTCCCTGAGAGCGTTAAACTTCTGCAGATAATAGTAACATTCCCAATGACGAATGGAGAGGCAGAACGATGCATCTCTACACTGAAACGAGTGAAAACATTCGTGCGACATACTATAAACGAGGACAGACTTTGTGCGCTTGCGATGTGTTCTCTTGAAAAAGAACTTCAGAGTCGACCAAATTTCAATGAAATGGTCCTAGAAAATTTTACAGCGCAGAAGGGGAGACGAGCTGATTTCATTTATAAGCAAATTAATTAAGGTAAGCAAAACGTGCATTATTAGATGAAAAGGAGAAAATTCATTTATGTCATTCATCATTTTCATTTACGCCATCAGGCCCAAAGCATCTCGGGCCCCCGCAGGGGCCTGGTACGCAAGTGCCAGGTACGGGTTTGGCGAACCCGCGGTGCCCGAGCTGGAAACTTGTGAGCGCCGCAAGTTTCCCACACCATAACCTCCTACCATGCTTCAACGAACACCGTAGGGCATGGCGGTGGAACGTTGTGTGCCTAGGAGAACGGGGATCTTGGCTTAAACCCCTGGATCGCGAGGACGGTAAAAACCTCTATAAAAAAAACCCTAAACCTCAAGGTGAGTAACGTGCCGAGGAGATGGATGGGTGGTGAGGCAAACCATCCGCTAGCGTACAACCTCAGGGGCACCTGCCGCACCCCTGTTGTATTGGGCTTGGTGGCATGATGCGGAGGCTCCACGCCACTCGACGTTTAGTTCCTCCGAACTCGTGGGACCAAAACGAGTAATAATTCAAATCATAACCCCTCCTCCTGCGGCTTGGGCAACCCGCAGGGTTAACGTCAATTTAACGCCCAAAAAAGAGTTGGTGGTAAGCGGGCGAGGGTTGAAAGCCCTCCTCATGAAAATAGCATGTGTAACAGGAAGGATTATACTGTGGATAATGCCTTCGTCATAATGAGTAGGGTGGAGGGATCTTTTGAAAAGGTCTCTCCATTCAATATACAAAAAGGTCTTGAGGGTATTGCGGGTACCCTAAAATCCGTCAAAAAGCTGAGGAACGGGACCCTGCTGTTAGAAACATCTACTACTAAGCAGGCTGTCCTCCTCCTTAAGTGTGAGAAGCTCAGTGAGTTCGAAAAACCCTGAACACGAGTAAAGGCGTGGTCACCTGCCGCGACCTAATTGACGTTACTACCGAGGAACTCCTTAAGGAGTGGTCAACAGAGCATGTGGTCGAGGTTCGTCAGATCACACGAAGGGTTAACGGCAGTCTTGAAAAGACAGCCACCATCGTCCTGACGTTCGACACTCCAACGTTGCCCTAGGCCATCAAAGCTGGCTATCTAAACTTGAATATCCGTCCGTATGTCCCAGAACCTATGCGCTGTTTTACGTGCCAGCGTTTTGGGCATACGACGGTGACGTGTAAGGGCAACCCCACCTGTGGGAAATGTGGAAAGGCCGCACATGAGTCAGGCACTAGTTGTACTCTCCCACAGGTGTGTGTACACTGCTCCGGGTCTCATCCAGCCTGGAGCAGGGAGTGTCGAGTGTACCTTGATGAGAAAAAGGTACGGGAGTTGAAAACTAAGGAACGACTATCATATGGTGAGGCGAAGTAGAGGTTTAAGGCTCTTGCGCCTCCTGTCTTCGCTACTAGCTTCGCCAAAACCTTATCAAATCCCGTCAGGAGGGAGAGTGTTGCTACACAGACGTCCTTTGCAGACATGGGCACAAGTACAACATGCTCATGTCAATGCAAATGTGGCGCCAATGTCACTAAGGTCATTACACCGAAGACCGTGGACGCTGGTAGCAACACTCCTGCATCCTCGACCACAAAGACAGCGGGTTCAATGGTTCCACCAGCAAATGCACAGTCATCCACTACATCTATGGGTCCCTCTGCAATAGCAGTAGCGGCCCCTATAGCAGAAAATGCATCTGCAACAGAAGCAGTAACGGCATAACCATCTGCCAGTAGCGGATGGCAAACAGTGCAGAAAGTTAGGGGTCTGAAATTTAAGCACACGGACCCCACTATGTTTTTGAAATCCCCTCCAACTTCTCCTCCCAGATCCCCCTCTGGAAAGGAGAAGAAGGGGAAAGGGCCTCGGCGGAAGAAAAGTCCACAAGACTCCGAGGCCTTCCGTTACTCTTAAAGAGTATTACGATGTTGAGGAGAGGGTGAATCACTTTACCGAAGTGATTCACCAGGCAGCTGACTTCTCCATACCGAAACGCTCCGGAGCGCTGCGAAGGATGCCCATACCCTGGTGGAACGACGAATGTCGTTCCGCTATTCAGGGTCGTAGGCGGGCGTTGCGTCGTTTTAGGTTGCAGCCAACATCCGACAACCTGGCAGCGTTCCGTATTGCAAGAGCAAAGGCGCGTCGTGTTATTAAGGAGAGCAAGAAAAGGTCATGGCAGGCCTTTGTGAGCAAGATAAATCGTTCCACATCATCATCGAAAGTATGGGAGTCCATCCGCCGTATATCTGGAAGGTACTCCCGCCCACCAGTATCTGGATTACTGGATCACGGACGTATAATTACCAACGAACGAAGCATAGCGCAGATGATGGCGGAGAACTTTGCCGCCGTCACTTCGTACGCTAACTTTGACCCTCGGTTTCAGCGACGAAGAGTTGCTGCCCAGAGGCGCGTGCTGTGCTTCGATTCGTCGAATACAGAGGTCTATAACAGGCCATTTACATTTTGGGAGCTTCGAGTCTGCGCTGAACAGCGCAAAAGACACCACTCCAGGGCCTGATCTGATCCAGTACCAGATGCTGAGGCATCTAGATAAAGATGCTAAAGAGTACCTTCTGGATATTTTTAACAATATTTGGACCGGTGGACACTTCCGCGACTCGTGGAAAGAAGCAACATTGATTCCTATTTTAAAGCCTGGAAAGGATAAGCTATTGCCAGGTAGTTATCGTAGTACTGCCCTGACAAGCTGCGTGGGGAAGACACTGGAGAGGATGGTAAACCGCCGCCTCGTCTGGTATCTTGAATCCCGTAATCTGCCGAGCCGCTTTCAGTGTGGATTCAGGAAGTCACGTTCCACCTTGGACAACCTGATCCTCCTGGAGGCGGAAATACAGGATGCGTTCATCTGCAGCCAACACCTTGTGGGTGTTTTTTTCTTTATTGAAAAGGCCTGCGATACTACCTGGCGACATGTTATTTTAAAACAGTTACATGAATGGGGTTTTAGGGGTAACCTACCCCGTTTTTTAAAATCATTTTTATCTGGTCGTTGCTTCCGGTACCGAGTCGGTAGTGAAGTGTCTGATCTTTTTATTCAGGAAAACGCTGTTCCTCAGGGGTCAGTTTTAAGCGTGACGCTCTTCGCAATTGCTATAAATAGCATTGGAGCCATAATAAGGAGTCCCATACGGTACTCCTTATATGTGGACGATTTCTTAATTTTTATTGCATCATCTAGGCTGAGCAGCGCTGAGCGGCAGTTGCAACTCACGCTGAACAGGCTGGATGAATGGTCAGTGAAAACCGGTTTTCGTTTCTCTGCCGAGAATACCCGGTGTGTACTTTTTACTCGTAGCAGAAGCCTTTTATCAGAGCCCCATCTTACCTTGAGGAATACCGTTTTACGTTTTACTGAAACAGTTCGGTTTCTGGGCCTCATTTTAGACAACAGATTAACCTGGCTACCACATCTCAAAGATGTGAAAGCCAGAGCCTCAAAAGTTCTAAATGTTTTAAAATGTCTGTGTGGCAGGTCATGGGGCGCTGACCGCTCCTGCCTGCTACAATTTTACAGAGCCTTTGTATGGTCGCGCCTGGAATACGGTTGTATCGTGTATGGTTCGGCACGGGACAGCTATCTCCGCATACTGGATAGTGTCCACCATGCTGGAATTCGGCTCGCCACGGGTGCATATCGCACCAGCCCTATTGTCAGCATTTGTGCTGACTCGGGCGAGCCTGCCGCTTACCATCCGCCGGCTACTCCTCATGGTGCGACACTACCTGCACGTTGCCATAACACCTGGCAGTCCCGTGTACGACGTAGTTCTACACCCCAACTACGAGCGGCTCTATACCAACTGGCATAGAGCCACTAAACCGTTCAGCTACCATACAAAGGCTATTTTAGAACAATGCGGATTCGAGCCTCCTTCTTTTTATCACCAGGGTTAGAGTAAATCTCCTCCCTGGCCTTTTAAAGAGGCCCAGAACGATTTTAGAATTATCGCGGCATAACAAGCTGTGTACCGCGGATAGTGTTTTTATCAGAATTTTTAGAGATGTCTTAAACCAGCATCATAATTTTACCGCGGTATTTACGGATGGGTCTAAGCAGGCTAACGGAGTTGGCTGCTCCATCGTGTTCCCTCGAGCGACTTACACATATAAACTTGACGGCAGGTGCAGCGTTTTTACTGCCGAGTGCTACGCCGTGCTAAAGTCGCTCCAGCATATGAAAGTAAATCGCGATAAGTGTTTCATTATATGCTGTGATTCCCTCAGCTGTATTCAGGCCATAGGAAATATGTATCCAGCAGAACGTCTAGTCCAGGACATCCAGGACGCCCTCCTTTCCCTCCAATCTCGTGGATAGGAGGTATTATTCTGCTGGGTACTGGGTCATGTGGGAATCAGGGGGAACGAGGCAGCTGATGTAGCAGCCAAGTTAGCCTGCGACAAGGTCAGAACCGACTTTGAACCGGTCCCAAAGTCAGACCTTGCCTCGACGGCGAAGAGATTTGTTCTCCGATGTTTGGCAGAGGCAGTGGCTGGACGTTGAGCAGTAATAATGCTCCGGCTGGTTCAAACGACCGTTCAGCCTGTGGAGCAGCTCCTTCCAGCGGGCGAGGAGGGATGAGGTTCTCCTTCCTCGCCTCCAGTATAGGGCACTGTCCTCTAACTCATAGTTTCCTTCTCCGCCGAGAGGACCCTCCAGAATGTGATGCCTGTGGCGTACCTTTGACGGTTTTTAGATTTAAGGGCAGACGTCGGCTTAGCCAACGATCTGTCCCTTATTTTAAGCGATGATCGTGACAACGTGGCTAAGGTTTTAAAGTTTTGCAGCTTGGCCGGCCTTGTCCCAAAAATTTTCGGCAGATCGGCCTAGGTTGTAGATTGGATTGGTGGCCATTTACAACCACCAATCCAAGTACTGTTTTTACTTTTGACAATGGTTGTATGGCTGGCCCTTTTACAGCCAGCCAATTTGTTTTTTTTTTGTTTTTTTTTAAACTGGTTGGCCCCTTTACAGCCAACCAGTTAGTGTACATATTTTATATTTTATAGCCCATTGAGAGCGATAGTCTGAATTTTATATTTTACGTTGTGGTCTGTGTGGCCGATCACTTTACGATCGTAAAGTGATCGGCCACACAGACGGTATTTTACTTTGTACGTTAGTATTTTATTGTGCTGTCTCTGTGGCCGACCCCTTTACAGTCGGCCACACAGACGGCAATTTTGCCACGTTGTCACGCCTGGTATTAGTTAGGACGCTAATAACCCTGATGTTGACGCGCCCTAAAGCCCGAAAAACAACAACAACAGCATCTCGGGCCGCTACAAGAATTCGTCTCGTTTGGGTCTGCCTTCCGCTTTATGCCGCTGGTTGCTTGTCTTTCAGCCCTACCTGAAAACGTCCTCACTAAGTCCATGGCTCCATCTCTCCCGTCACCTCCCCACTTCTTCGTGGTGTTAATTTCTTTTATGTAACTATGTAATTTACCAAATGAAGTCACATAAAAGTTCGATATTCCTCTCATGAATTTGTCATTGACAAATGTACCTGAAATTTCATAAAACACACATTTAAAAATACTTATTTGTATAGATCTTTTCTTGCAGGTAGCATGTGTTTCCTTTTGTTTCTGTTTTCCTTTTTTATTATTATTATTTTAAGTAGTTGATGACGGAAAACAAAGGAAGGAGGCCTACAGTGGAAGCAGCTCACAAAAATACTATTTTTAGACGGAATTATAGGGGGAAACAAAAAAAAAAATCGGTAGGACTCTTCCCATTGAGACTTTGACAGCAGGGGTAAAAGATTTGAAGCCTTCCCCAGCATCAAAACCACGAGCCGCCACTGATGACAACAAAGCTGTAAATCATTACTTTTATCGATATTTGTTATTGTTTCGGGGCTTAAAATAATGAGTATTTCTCTTTCATCCTGGAAACTATTGTTCAGAGGAAATGCGTTATCAATTTCAGTACTGAAGGTATACTGTTCTCGAGTATTTACGAAATATTTACCGAGAATGGCGGTGTAACGGTTAGCTTTTTTTTTTTTTTTACAGTTTAACGTCCCTTTTTAACAACGTGGTCTTTAGAGAACGCTAACCGAGCTTGGTGGTGTAACGGATAGCGTTCTGGCCTCGCATTCGGGAGGACGGCGGTTCGAATCCCCGTCCGGGCATCCAGATTTGGGTTTTCCATGGTTTCCCCAAATCACTCCAGGTGAATGCCGGGATGCTTCCTTCAAAAAGGCCGTGGCCGAATTCCTTCCCATTCCTTGCCCCCATCCTTTCCCGTCTCTAAAGACCTCGCTGTTGAGAGACGTAAAGCAGTTAAAAAAAAAAAAAAAAAAAACGAAATATTTTTCCGTACCTGTTAGATATTTCTTTTTTCACTTTGTGAATATGTGTTTCTCATTCGTTTACTAACTGAAATTGTGATTCATAACATAATTTGTATGTGCAGAATAACTCCCTGCAGAGAGTTGTTCAAGGGATTTTAACATAGGTGTCCAATTATATGCCCATAATGTAATTGTCAGTCACTACTTATGCTGTATTCAAAACAGTTAGTAAAACACACTATACATGAAAAAGATATTCACAAGGATTATAAGTCTCTGTTATTTGCTCAAAAAGGAGGCCATATATTGAAGGATACATATATTTCAGCAGTTACCAAAACATTTTGAATGTCGGTCAGGGGGTAAGAATAAATTTAAATAATTATTTTTTAACAACTGCGTGGAAGGATTCCTTCTGATGGTTCTTCCAGTGTTTTGTGTTTTCTGGTGTATGTATCTGTTTTGACACGTTATGATATTGCTGTAAATCAAGTCATTTCCACATCTCAAAAAGATCTGAATATAAATGTCAAGAATGTAGCTATCAAAGAGGAAGCTATTATCTAGATGTATTTAATGCACTTCATATAATAATGAGTAACCAAATAATCCCCTTTTTTTCTAGGTGCTCCATATGCAGGGTTGCTACTTCAAGTGGGAGATCACTATCCCCCATTCGTTCCTGAACTTGGAGCCACAGCTAATTATTACCTCATTAAAACTGTTGTAAGTATTTGGCATTTATCTTCATTCCGTGCTTATCCACTACCCACCTGTTCCTGTTACCATCTCCATTGGTATTGCATTTTTAGGATTACTCTGCCATCAAGATAAATCTCTGATTAAGACAATTGTTATAATCTGTTTCACAACCATGTAAAATGCCTTAGAAAGAGCCAGTACAACATGAACTGCCCCCCCCCTTTTATTACTTTTATAACACAACTATTCAAGTGTATACATTCATCACCCCTTGTTCCCTACCCAACCATTATTTTTTTCATAGCTTCCCTCTTTGTTCAGATTTTTTATTTATTTTCATGCCTAACAGCTATGTTGAACCTGGGCTGCTCCTGGTTCTGGAACACTTGCAAAAAAACTGCATCCACCTAATGTCCCCCATCACAGTTTCCACATTTATAATAGAAATTATATATTTTTGATCACACATATTTGTATAACAGTGGAGATGTGTGGAGTGAATTATTTTTTTAATTTATTTTGTTCTTAGCAGATCAGCACACAGGTCCAGAAGTGGGTGTGGAAAACGAGCCAGAAATTGTGCCCTGCCCTGTTGAAGCAGTTTCAGCAGGTAATCTAACACTAAATATCAGATATTATTTTTAAATGGGTTACATTAAATTGTCTTATGGAATTTGCTGCCTTATATAAAAGTAATTTAAATTTCTGCTATAACTTCAGTGTCACTTTAAAGTGTTATGTTTCATATGGAATTGTGTATATGTCATTTCTTTCTGTCTTCTGGGCCAATTTTTTGCTATGTTTATAGATTTTTGATGAAACGTATTTCTAATTTAAAAGTGATGATACACATGTCCCAATAACAATTTTTGCACACACCCACTTTTGCATATAAATGTACTTATAGATATTACTTTTAACTGTCATGTTTAATCTTATATGTGATACCATGTATAGTTTGTATCATTTATTACTGAACTGTAATGTTCAGTCTTATACTGAAAGGAACATGGCATTTTTTTACATGCAATATTACTTTAAATTGTGATGTTTTTTAATCTTAAAAATGTCATTGATTTATGGCATATAAAATGTTTGCTATGTCAGTGTATTTGTTAATTACACATTTCAGTTTATTTATTTAATGGTTCTAATAAAGATATTTTCAGTAGTTTTGATGCAATGTGTGTGTGTTTTTTTTTCTTTCTAGATTTTCTGCCAAGGAGGGACGCCGGAGATAGAAATGAGCAGCTGGAGTTACCAGAGGGAGTAGGTCACGTAGAGATGGGTGGAATAGCCATCTGTGGAGAACCTCAGGAAGTAGGTCAGGTATAGGCGGGTGGAATAGGGCAGGAAGTAGATGCCATCTGTGGAGAACCTCAGACATTTCCATTGCCTGAAGCTTCAACTCCTACCTCCTGCCGGAAATCATCTCTGCAACATAGCGGGCGGGGTAGAGTCCTGTTTTCCATTCATGCCCGCAATGTTGCCGAGTTGACTCCAAGAAAGAAGACACTGTATAGGACAATTTGCTTCAGAAGCTGAAAAAGAAGGTATCAAGTTTTCGAACCAAAATCAACGAGACCGATAAAGGTAAAGGGTCTGTGTTGTCTTTGGTCTTGAAAGCTGATAAGTACATTTCATCTTCAGCATCAATATTGTTTAGATCGCAAATTGCCAATGCATCACTTCCTCCTAGGTGCCGGAGGTGGACAGTTGAAGATAAGGCTCTGGCAATGGTTATCTACAAGCGTAGTCCATCGTTCTATCGCTTCCTAAGTCATATCTTGGCTCTTCCTTCCCGTGTTACCATTTCACGTTCTTTGCAAGCTATACCTTTCGCCACTGGCATAAATGAAGGTATTTTCTCTCATTTGGCAGAGAATGTTAAAACAATGAGCAGGAATGCAAAATTTTGTTCGCTGATTTTTGATGAATTCTCTCTCTCCGAGGGTTTTCAATACGATATATCAGCTGACAAAATTGTGGGGTATGAGGACTTTGGCCACTTGGGCCGGACTAGTGAGCTTGCTAGTCATGCTTTGGTGTTCATGGTCCGTGGCATCATACAAAAATGGAAGCAAACTGTTGCTTACTTCTTTTGTAGACACACAACCCCTGCAGTCAAGCTCAAGGTTTTAATAAAGATTGTGGTTGAAAAATTACAGTCTATTGGTTTGAAGGTTGTGGCAGTTGTGCATGACATGTCTGCAACTAATGTAAGAGCTGTAAAAGACTTAAAGAAACACGGAGTGAGCGTCCTGGTCCATTTTTTGAGGTGGGGGGTGAGCAGATTATTGACTTCTCTGATCCACCCCATCTCCTGAAATGTAAAAGGAACAATTTCCGGAGTTACAGTGTTAACTTTGAGGATGGAGTGGCAACGTGGTTTCATATCAAAGAACTATTTCGAATAGATTCTGTGAGAAGCTTGCGTTTTGCCCCCAAAATCACAGAGAAACACGTCTATCCAGATGGGTTCCCATGTATGAAGGTAAGTTTTGCAGCTCAGGTGTTGAGCCATACAGTTGCAGCTTCTCTTAATGGCTCTGCTGTTCAAGAGAGAGATGCATATGACAGACTTCTGGATGACCAGGGACAGCATATGTATCTTCCTTTTGAGGCCAGAGAGACAGCTGATTTTTTTGGTGTTTGTGACAAGCTTTTTGACAGGTTCAATGGCAGTTTTTGTAAGCAAGGTGGCAAGCCTCTACGCAAAGCTTTGATTGCAAAGAGTGACCGTTGGAAGTTCTGGGAAGATGTGATAGGAAAGATAGACAATTGGGAATTTTGTGATGGTAAAGGCCGACTTATTCGAAATAGCTTCCAGGACGGCTGGGTGAACAATATTCGGGCTGTGCGGATGTTGTGGAAGAAATTGTCTGGTGTGGGTGTGGAGAAACTGTGGTTGCGCAATTTGAATCAAGACCCTATTGAAAATCTCTTCTGCGTCATCCGTCAACATGGTTATCACAACATAAATCCCACTTGTTATCAGTTCATATCATCTCTTAAAACCAGTATTGTCAATAACCTTGTCAACAGGAGCATTAGGGAAATGGGCAACTGTGAGGCTGATGATTCGATGCTTATATCGAACCTCACCAGTTTCATGCAGCTTACAGCAAAGGTCCAAGCCACTCATAATATTGAGTTAGCAGAGTGTGAATCATTGGAGGAGGATGTCGTTTCATCTCCTTCAAATGATTTACATTCTGGTGTGGCTGCAGCATCTCTGCCACAACAATCAGACTGGGCTGTGCTGCCACGTCTCTTGAAAAGATCCTGTAATTTTGTTAGTGGATACGTTGTCCGGAGCATCTTCCCCAAAGTGACCTGTCATTCCTGCCAATCCACATTCCTTGTCTGAAGACCACTCCTTTATATTTCAAAAAGAATATGATCCTGATGAGCCACATCTTACTTACCCAACAGTTCCTGTAACAAAAGTAATATGGAAAGTGTTGGATAAAGTGAGGGTACTGTTAAGAGGTTGCTCTCATCAGGAATTCCTTCTGAAACACTTGATGAGGCAAGTTTCTGCGAAGATTTCTTTGAGAGGTATTGGTTGTGAGGAACATTCCAAAACTTTGCATACAGACCTACTGAAGTTTCTCTGTAAATGGACCATCTTTAGGTTCTGCAAGCAAAGTCGTAAGAGAGGTTCCTCCCAACCAATCACTCCCCAAGGTGCTTCCAAGAAAATGCGGAAGGCTGTCTGTACATGAGCATTCTACCTTCTTGTGACTGAAAATATTTTATTTATTTATTCCATACATCTGTGCCAGCTACTCAAATAAAACAAAGGTTTTGATTTAATACAAGATGGGAGGTATGTGTATTCAATGTTTGAAATGTAAAGATCTTGGCATTTTAATAATAAACTTAATTGAGTACATGTGAGGGAGAGACTTCAAAATTCCATATCTTCTAGAGAGGTTACAGAGGTGATGTATGAGAACTGTAAGGGTGTTTCCACATACAAGCTCCATCAGACAATTGAGTGTTAGACTTCTCTTGTGAGTACAAAATACAGAAGTTTGAAGGATTTCAAGGGAGGGCTGCTAAATTTATGGATAGTGCAAATTGTGTTTAAAATATAAATTTTGTGTGTTTGTCTGTAATGTATAATCTGTAAATATCCTGCTTAGTTCCTGTGTATGTAACTATTTCTCTAATCACAACTCTGTAGTGAGAAATCTGTCACAGTAGTGGTAGTATATTGGACAGCGGCCCTCATTTTATTTCCTATTTTAGAATGTATTCCCCCCCCCCCCCCCTCCTTATCTCAGAGTTAATACATTGGTAGCTTTTTAGCCTCTATCACTGATACACCTAATACTTGGAAACATAGTAAACTTCCCTCCTTAATCCTGTTTCATTACCTTTGATGCATGTGCAGAGGTGCACAGTAGTAAAAGGATGGCGGGTTTGATGGCCTTTTCGCTGATGAAAATATTTTATTAACATTTTTAGCATTGCTGAAAGATATATATGTTCAGTATATTATTTTATGTTATGTGCCTATGTTCTATATTGTTTTGTGTATACTATGCTATGTTTTGTATATATTATGCTTATCGAGCGTGGTGGGTGAGCGGTAACGCTCTGACCTCGCATTCGGAAGGATACGGGTTTACCATTCTTCTGAAGTTTAATGGCATCTACTACTTCACTCCTTGTGATTTCTGGAATGACCTCATTGATTCTTTCGTCTTGTAACGGGACGTTATCACACCACGCTACAATTTATATTTTTGTTAAATTGTTTTTAATTTTAATTTTTTATTCAGATTAAAATTAAATTAAAATTAATCTCGGGCAGCCCAAAATTGTATATGATTAAATAAATATGCAAGGGTATTTCATTTGAAAGGGCTCAGCGAAAAATGTGTGAGCGTAAGATTTTGTTTAAGCAAAGGATCGCACATCTCAGGCTAGGGACGGAAGTGAAACCGTAATTCCCAGTGAACGGACACAATGGGGCCGCCTCGCTGTCGCCACCCAAGGCCAGTCAGTAACCCCAACGGTTCGCACAGCAAACATGTGAAGGTCAGCCTTCCCCCGCCCCACCAAGGATGGACGCGGAGGGGACGCTGGCAAAATGCCGCGAATCTGAGTGTGCAACGATACCACGTGATTTCCAACCTGCCTATGAAAATCATCGACAGGGTCTTCACAAGTTAATTCGGGGTTTATTCTTTTCTGCCCGGCATGTTCTTTCGCCGAGAGGGACGCCATCACCTTCCGAAGAGGAGGAACTTACTTCTCGCCAGACCACGGTCTGGGACAGTCGATACTACTTCAGGCTGGGCTGCGGTCCAGAACGGTTGTGCTTGGTCAGTACAGTGACCTGCCTATAATCACTGGCTGGTGATCTTTCTATCGCGCTGGGCTGATAGTACGACGGACTTCAGTGCTGCTGCCTATGCTATGGTAAAGTGTTAACGCCAGGTCTTGCATCGTTGTGTTCTTATGAGACTGCGAATGACCCGTAAACGACTTGAGAAAGAGACTTGTGTTCTTTAAGCAAATTTGACCCTGAGCTAGCCGACATTTTGTTGAACATTGTAGGAGCCTTTGCATATCGCGAGTTCCTTGTTTTCTCCTTGTTATTTAACGGCGCCCGAGACGCATGTTCATTTCATGTATTCATTTTTATTGCTGACTGTTTTTGTTGTAGCATATTGTGAACATTGTTCCCGCTTACTAACTTTAACTTCGTCAGAAGATTTTCAATTAAAGTAAAATTCATATAATTGTTTGCTTGAATAAATCGGCCAGTTGTAATCGCTAGGCTTGCATTGATATCCTAGTGAGTATTGTATTAATGGTAACGTTAAATATGCCTAGCGGTGTAGTAGCCAAATGAATATAATAAATTATCTATGTCAGTTTCATTGTGATCTGGCAAGGTTAAGATTCTTGCCAACCCAATAATTGATTTATTATAAATAATTATAAATTTTATAAAATCCCCCCCCCCTCCTAAAGCAATCTCACTACAATTGCGCTTACAACGTGGGGCGAATTAATTAATTAATCCGGGGAATTAATTAATAATCAAATGTTTTCAAAGTCTCAAAAGAACCAAGTTCATGACCTTAGGCATTTATTTTTCTAGCATAGAAAGTAAATTTATACTTTGTCATTGCTTGTGTTAAATTCAATTCAATCTGAGTTATGAATTTCTTTTGCAAATGGTAAATTTTCAATGCAATCTGATTCATGATAAATCAGTTTCAGACCTTTAATTGCAAATCAATTTTTTTCTCAATATGCAAAGTTCATTTTGAATGCATATAATGTCGAGTCAGTGTTTTGTCTGTTTAACATGTTAGCAACTAAGAATTTATTGTTGCATGTTTTGCTCATGTTGGTTGTTCGTTGTTGCATGATTCAGCGTTGTGATCTGGTCTTGCACTTTTTTTTGAATGGTTTGTTGCTCAATTTTCTTGATGGGATTTGTGCCTGTGTTATATGAAAATTTCTAAAATTTTGACTGGTATTAAAGTTTGCGCTGTTTGTAATTTACAACATTGCTTGCTGAAATCTTTAGTCGTCATTGGAATTTTCCTGTGTCATATAGTAGTCCTACGCTTTTGAGATCCGGACATAATCTAAAATTAAATATGGAAGGTAGTAATTTGAATATCGAGATGAACGATAATCGCAGAGATTTTGAAAATGATAGGGAACCGTTGCTGAGTGCGGAAACGAGCTTTGTAGCAACGGAAACATTGCATTATAATACTAGCAGTGCGGACAAAGTCATTGAAGATCAGAACATTAATGATAGGTCGGGATACAGTTCAAATTCTACAATAACTGTAGCTGACATGGCGTTAGAGAGTCCTATTCAGAATGACGCAGTGGTCGTAACGACCCCAAAAGTTGTACATTCCCATTAATGGTAGCCACACCCGCCATGCAAAATCCAGTTGCAAATCGAAATCAACCAGAAATACCTCCTTGGGTCCAAGCGATGATGGCTGAGTTAATAAAGGGACAAGAAAATCTAAGGGTAGATTTAAAAGCAGATTTCAACAAGGGGCAAGAAAATCTAAGGGCAGATTTAAAAGCAGATTTCAACAAAGGGTAAGAAAATCTATCCAAGAAATTGGATTCTACTATCAGTAGGATCGAAGCTTTGGAAAAGAGGCTGGATCAAATCGGCAAAAGCCTTGATCAAAAATTCTCCGCGTTTCACACAAAAATCTGTGGAGAGATGGCAGATTTTCAGGCAAATGTAAGGACGGAAATCGTTGGTTTGTCTGAGA
The DNA here is from genome assembly GCA_031002005.1 of Vandiemenella viatica. Taxonomy (NCBI): domain Eukaryota; kingdom Metazoa; phylum Arthropoda; class Insecta; order Orthoptera; family Morabidae; genus Vandiemenella; species Vandiemenella viatica. Next base: position 65,956 of record JARYHS010002327.1, read on the forward strand.
AGTCTGAGCAAGCAATAGCTAGATGCGACAGATTGGAAAAGGAGAATGAAATTTCAAATACAAACATTGCCACTGTACAATCAGCAATAACACATTTGGAAATCGAGACTAGCGAAACAAATGGACAATTGTCTAGTTATATTCATGAAGTACGAGATGAAATGGAAGGAAAAGTATCTGAGGTCAGTGTGAAAGTTGATAAAGTCGCTACCTCGGTTACCAATTTGAGAGATGACAGTAATCAGTTAAGGGGAGCACAAAACAAACTTCGGGAGGAACTGTTGTTGAAATATCAACAAGTTGAAGATGGCGTGAATACGTTAAAAAGTTCCCCTGCTACACAACAAACTCACACTGGACAAGCTACCAATATACACATTGATTTGAAACTTCCTAAGTTTTGTTCCTACAAAGATATTAACCCCAAAGCATTTTTGTCAGAATTAGAAATTTATTTTAAGATCAAAGCTGTGCCAGAAAACCTAAAATTATTGATTATCCGGCAAGCTATGCTTGAGCCCGATCGTTTCTGGTACGATGTTTCTTGTAACATAGATATGTCCTACGCGGATTTTAAAGAGTTGTTTCTCAGAACCTACTGATCCCACAAGCACCAGAATCAAACGCGCATGAAAATGTACCAAGGCCGTTACGAGCCAAAATCCAATGATTCCATGGGAGCTTATGTGGAAAGATTAGTTGTATTATCGCGGCACTTAGATCAACCCATGTCGGAATCGGAATTTATTACGGCTGTAGCGACTCATTTTTCCCCGCAAGTCCAGGCTCACATAAATCCGGTGGTTATAACAACTATCCCACAACTTTTGGAAACCCTAAAGAATTTAGATGCAATTGGACAGAAAGCCAGTAATGAACAGAAGTTTAAAGGCGAAAATGGCGGCCAGATGCGAAACCAACAAAATTGCCGAGAACACAATAATCGGGGCAATAATAATAATAACAATTCGCGTTATTACAATGACAATAACAAACAACAATTTTCAAATAATGATGGAAACCACTGGAGGGGTAAGAATCGATATGAGAATAAAGCAGATTACCAAGCAAAGCATAACATAAATGCCATTGAAATTGGAAATCAGAACAAGGGGGAACAAGATCATATTCAAGCAAACTTTAGCTCACTACAAATACTTCATACAGTACAATACTATTCAAAATTCAGGTATGAGGGCTGTTACAACTCCTCCCCAGGATTCACTTAATTTTACACAGTTAAAATTGATTGAATCCGTCACGAATCTAAGCAGGTTGAATGTACACATAATGCCAACACAAACAGATTACAATCAATCAACCATAATGACTTTTACAATGAACAAATACAATTCTTCATTACATACAACATCTGCACATAGTCCATGACACTGATTTTGGTTACAATAATTGTCTTTTTTCAGATCCAATTATTTTTTCAGTTACTTTTTTACCCAACAAACATTCAATGCTATTACCTTAAGTTACAATTAATTTTTCACTTAGACTTACACACTTGACGTCTGCTTGTTAATGACAACAGTCTGTTCACATTTTACAGCTGATAATTTGTCACCACAATGTAGAAAGTCACAACATCATGAAAACACCAGAAGTTTCTACACAAAACTGTCACAAATTGTTTTATACAGTGAAATGCTTACATCTTAAACCTTAAGTACTCACACAAACCATTTACATGCATCAATTGACAAACTTATTTACAAAATTAGATATTTACAGGTTGTTGACCCCTCCCCAAACCAACCAAAAAAACTAATTCTATAAGTGGGTTCCAAGATTTCTCTGGAAACCCAAAACCATGTAAGTTATTTTTTTCTAACTTTCCAGTTCTCTTCTACCTTTGAATACACATCTGATACCACTTTTCTATTTACACAAAGCTTCACTATATACAGACAGATATACAAACTTTCAATCATCTCAAACAACAAACTTTGGTATAACCACACAACAGCTGAGACATAAAATGGTTCTGTTTTAGCAAATTGACTGTCACTTAAAAGCAATGTTGCTGACTCAACTGGTAATACAAATTTATTATCCTCAGTACTGCAGTTTAGTCCGTCATTACTCCCAACTCCACTCTTCATCATCTGATTACTACTTAAACTTACCAAATTATCTGAATCAGTACCTAAAACTATTCTAACTTCTGATTCAATTACTTCTTTTACAACATGAGTATTTTTCTCAGCTACTTGAAGTTCACTATCAAAGAGTGTGCAAAGTATTGTGTCCTCTAAGTCACATTCCAAATCAGAAACTGGTTCAGCTAAATCCTTACTATTTATTTCCGAAACTTTACTGTCAATATCTTTCTTTACCTCACTTTTGAATTCTGAAAATTTATTGTCAAATAAATCATTGAGTTCAGCGAATTTGCTGTCTAATTTACGCTCAAGTTCGGAAAATTTTGCATTAAAATCGGCTAAAAATGATTCTAGAAATGCTTGTAGATTCTGACTATCAGCCATTTTCATTAATTAGCAAAATCAACATGAAAACAAGTTAAGAAGAATTAAAATTCTTCTATCCTGCCACAAAATAACATGCAAAAGCAAAATTTGAATATTCAGTACTTACTTTTGTATCACTTAAATACTTTTCGTCACCTTAAATTTCAGCTAGCAGCACTTTTCACCACTTTTTTCACTGATTAAAACACTTAATCACACTTTCCACTCTCAAAACAGTGTACTGCTGGAAGACTTGATCTTGGTCGCCGAAAATCCGCTTGCCGTCGGAAAATTATTGCTTATTGCAGACGTCGAAGGAAAATCTCCGATGAGTGCTATCAACTCGTATTCAGATTTAAGTCGACGCCGTCCAACCCTTGTCGCCGTTCTGAATGTCACGTTGCAGTCCCGCCGATACTTCGTCGCAATTTGCTGCAGATTGATTAACATCTCACAGATGTTAATAACTTCTCGTCACTGTCAACTGTCGCCATATTACGTTCTTCGGTGGTTTAATTACTTCTCGTCCTGTCAACGTTCGCCATATTATGGTTCTTCAGTGGTTTAATTACTATATTGATTAATTAAAAAGTCCACCAAAAGGTTATGTTGAAGATTGGTTTATTCTTTTCAAAACAAACTCAGTGATATTCACATGCATAGATACAATACAGAGATGCACTTCTGTACAGTCGCAAAGATAATCTCTGTGAACTCAACTTGGAAAACTAACTGGATGAATGAATGAAACTCTCTGTGACACTGAATGAAGTCAACTAACTGCTCTGTCCAGCCGATCTGTTTATATAGTCTCTATCGAAATTACGAGAATTCTTCCAAGGCATCCACCCGATATTTCTCGATCATTAACAATCACTCAAACAATCAAACATATTAAAAACAATCGGAATTGATACAAAAATAATTAATAACATTACAAAATGATCAGCAATGGTAATTAGAGATACTTAAATACAAAATTATTTACAGAAATCCTTTCAAACTGTAGAAAATTGTCCTGTAGACATCGTAACTTACATTAATACATGGAATTACAAACATTTAAGAAATTCTCTTACACCATTCGGTTCTTAAACATATTAAATGGACTTCATATAATTTTCTTTAGTAAAACAAAGTCTATATACACTGATTTACAAGAAATTACAAAACAAACATACAAGATCATATTCAAGCAAACTTTAGCTCACTACAAATACTTCATACAGTACAATACTATTCAAAATTCAGGTATGAGGGCTGTTACAAGTTGCTTAAAAGTTTTTATTCTTTAAAACTTTACTGCAGTTTCGACAAATACATGTTTGTCTTCTTCAGAAGTATGACACGTTAAAATTACATAGGCGGAAGCATTATCACAATTCAGTCACTTTCGTGGGAAGTTGCACATCGTCACGATTCTTCCTTCCATCTACTAGACAACATCTGTACGAGCCGGGCGACTTGCGCCAACTTGTGTAAATAATTATTTTGTTTATTTTTATTTTATTTGATTTTTTATTCCCAAAGAACAATTATACAATTTTAATGTGGTATTGAGTATTATAAGGCTATATTGTGAATCACACATAAGTTGAAACTTGTGTGTGGGCTTCAAGTGTTACATTATGGAAATTTACAGTGACTTAAGATCTACACATATTTGTGTATAAACAATAATCAATATACTATATTAGGAATCTTAAGACACAAGTGATACAATTACACTGAACAACAAATTTGAGGTGAAAGTGTGTAAATTGCATGATTTTGAGTTAGTTATGTTTCTTTCAGTATAAAATGATACAAAATCATCATTTTCATAAATACTTAGCTCTAGTATTTCAAAAAAAGTAATCTACATTTTTGTATAAATAACTCACTAACTAAATATGCATTCATGTTCCAAGATTCAGCATAATAAATTTTAAGTGAATAATTACTTTAATTCTTTTATGTGTTAAGCATTGATGAGTTTCAGTGCCATTCTGGAAGTACAAAAGTAAAATATTAAGAAAAAATGAAGATAATATTACATGAATGAAAATACTTTGTAAGTCTACTTTGTACCAGAAATGTGTGAAGCACAAAATGAAATATATAAATTAACTGGTCACAAAATAACAACTGTAAGCTTTTTTAATCAATGGAGTAATTTGCTGTTTTTGTGAAGCAAATGTCACTTCTCCACACACATAGCAAAATGTGTCACTACTGTTAACACAAACTCGAGGCATTTTTGTTCACTTCAATATAGCAGTCAACTTGAACAGCTGGTAGTTAATCTGGAAACAAATGTGCAAAAATTATTACATGCATTAATAAAGTCACTGAAGGAGGGAGACAAAAATATCACAAAAATATCACTAAAATTGGTATCAAAATATTTATATCCAAAATATTACACACAAGTAAGACCAGAAATAATAATATAATCCATTGTTACTAGTTACTATGACTTTGAGAAACCATTGTAATATATGATTTTAAAGTTAACATAAAAATACGTGTATAATTATCTCAACATAATAACACAGTGTAAAATGAAAACTAGAGCTAATTTCGAATTTTCTTTGTGATATTCGCGATCAGCACATTAGAACGGATAGGAATTGGCTGCTTTCATTCGATTTACATTTTCATTGTTGAACAGTGTTATTATATAGATTAGTTCCATGTACCAGGAAATTATTGGTAGTACATATTGTTTAAACTAAGTGATGAAAGTTTATTAATTCATTTAATAAGTCATAGTTATCTAAAAGCCAAGTGGATATATATTTCTTCATGGTCTGCTTGGTTTATTGGTAACATCTGCAGGTAATTTATTATAAATTCTTGGACCAAGGTAGCTTGGATGTCTTTGTCCTACTAGAGTGTTTCGGTTAGGGATGTGTTCTCCATTTCTTTTTTGCATTCTAGTGTTTAAGTGTAGGTCACTAGTGTTGAAGGCTTTTATATTGGCATGTATGTGCATAACCATTGTTTGAACAAATAGCTGACGGACATTGAGTAACATACTTTGTTTATACAGCTCACAGGTTGGAAAAGTGTATTGCTTTTTATACATCACTTTCAGAATGCAATTTTGGCATCTGTTGACCTGAGCCAAATTGTGGTGTACCCGGAGTAAGGATTGCCACCAGTTGCTATTACTCTCTATCATTAAGTTTTATTTTATATATAAAATATCTTGTTCAGTTTTTCCTGGGCGCCATGGAAGGAGTTCTTCCAGAATTTTCAATAAACAATTAGAAATGCAATTACTTGTTTTACTATAAGGAAAATTATTTTAATTTATCTACTGACCACTTACATTTATTGTTATCAATATATGAAAAGGTGATTGCATTAACTAACAAATGTAACA
>JARYHS010002328.1:0-15839 GCA_031002005.1 Vandiemenella viatica
GAAACTAATGTTGAGGGTCAACACGTTAGCTAACACGCTGTCGACTGTGTAACATGAGTTGTAAAGTGAGAGATTGCTTCAAGTATAAAAGAATATTGCTCTATAGAAAAAAAAAAATATGTTAATACTTATGACTGAATTTGAGAGTGAGAGGGGGAGGGGGGTGGAAAATAAATATAACTATCAACTATGGAAAGGTGATCGCTTTGGTGCAGAATTTTTACCTCCATTTATAAGAAGCTTTGCAAGTGATTTCACACACTGAAAACATTTTATCACTTCATTCTGTTATTTTAGTTCTCTTTTGAGATGTGTAGGGGCGATTTACTTTTTTAAAAATAAACGTTTAAAAGATGTTCAATCACACTTCGAGATGTGTAATCCGACGGTGGACTGTGGAGGAAAACTGATAAAAACGTGACTTGAGATAAAGTCCAGTAAGAAAGATTCCATCTTTGTGAGAGCCGAACTTTCACTATCTGGTCTACCGACAGTTAATTTTTATCCACAGAAAGGACGGCAATTGAATTTGAGAACAAAGTTCTGAACCCAATGAAAGTGAGGGAATGTAATTTTCCTGATTTCTACAAGTATGAGATTTCATTCTTAGTGAGAAAACTCGTAAATCATTCTTTCACTCCCCGTTAAATGGTATATTTGTCAATGGTAAAGTATTGCAATATCAATGAGAAAAACATTTTTTTTAGAAACAAATTAATTCTACGGCGTACCTCTCGATAATGTAAATAGTGGTACTGTTTTTACCAGGGTATTTCTGATAAGTGATATTAAAGTGATTTTAGCACCCTGCAAGTCCTGAATATACAGGTCTTCCCCGTATTTTAATCCATATTTTTCAATAAGGTCTTATTGAAAGTTGTACACTAAACATAAAAAATCTGGTAAAGCAATTTCACAAGCGGGATCCACTCGGTTAGATTCATACAGTGGCTTTGGCATATTGCGGGGTAGCAGGAAGAAATATTTGTAACCTCACCCGTTCTGCTCTGATATTTATGAAGAGCTTTGGCATTAGATGCAATCTCACACTGATCGAGCTTGAGAAGGTGTAGATTTATAAAGCGGATGGTTTAGACACTTTATACGCAGAGTATAATGCCAGGCGAGCTCATTGAACCAATTACAATAGCTTCGAGCTGTTTAAGGCTGGACAATTCAATCTTCAACCGAACCAAGCTTCACAACACGTCAAACATCCAGCAGTTATTAAATCATGACTACACATATAAAATTTAAAAATATTAGTGGCGCAGTTGTTAAAAAGATCTCAAGCCTCCGATGAATATAAGATTTTAATCTCTATTGATAATGCTGAAGTCGTATGGACCGTTTACCTGGAATCGCTCTTAACTGTATAGTAAACGCTCATGTTTGGCATCCCTGCTGACACTACTCATTGCATCGTAAATAAATAAGAAAAATTAGTGGACTATAGTCTTACTATTTTCGTTATGATTATATTTTCTAGTTTAAATTTAATTTTTTTCTGTGCAATTTTGAGTTTTTTACTCCATTTACTGCTAATCTACAACTATTTTTTCTAGAAAAAAAAACTTTCTTAAACTTTTTAATAGATTGAGAAGAACATTACTTCTAACCAGATGAGAAGCACAAGTGATCTTTTACCACATTGAGGCAGGAAAATAAATACAGTACTCAGGATAGTCTGAATTTTCCATGTGAAATTTTATAAATTCCGCGTTTCGTTTTAATTAAATAAAACAGAAACAGAAATTACTTTAATAACAATGGTTGAATGTTTCTTGGGAGAAGCTGCTTAATTTTTAAAAATTACTAAGCATTTGCGTTTCATGAAAGACAAAGGGCAAATGCTGGATCTTCGTACAGGCGTCGAGTTTTTTGAGTAAGCATCACTTTCTCGGCGGGAAGGATACTTTGTTATCGTAATAAACGCATAAGCAACACTTGTTCTGCCGGCAGGTGCAGCCGCCGCTTCCTCAGGTGTTGTTTCTGTAACCACTGGACGAGTGCTTTTAGTATCGACCCGGAGCTGTCGCCGGGCCGGTTGGGAACCTATATTCTCGGAACAATGTATCAGTAGAGGGAAACGATAAAACGTATGCTTGCGTCTGAACTGCTTTCTTCAAACATCTCGCATAAACTGATCAAATGTTATGAATATAGATTACGACATCGAATTCTTAATTATATTTTTCATTATTATCTGGCAATAAAGTTAATGTTCTTTACACTACAGAGAGAGAGAAAAAAAAACCGATTACACCTCTCTTTTGCGGGTAATAACAACCAATATCATCAATGCTATCAAAGAAACGAAACGGGTAGTAGGTTCAATGCTTGCTAGTTAACATTTTGTAAACAAAAAAAAATTAATTGAAACTTTTGCTTGCCTTCCGCTAGAAATTACTAATATGTCGTATAAAAAAAAAAAAAAAAAAAAAAAAAAAAAAAAAAAAAAAAACAATTTAACAAACGAAATTTCTGAAATACTAGATATGTCCATTAATCCATAAGTTTTTATAGCTACTGAAATTTTGATACTTTTTCTCAACATCAAAGAGTGGACATATGCTTCGATATTAAGAAAGAAAGCTGTAGCTATATCTCTAAATACGTAATACTTTTACTTATTTATCTATATACTATCGCATTATGCAAAGAACTAATTTTTAATTTGCTAGGTGCTTCTGGCCTTCTTAAGTATTCCCTCATAGTAGTCTGCGTTTTTTAGTGTTTTCTACTGCCCTTTCTAAAAAAAGTCTACAATTACCTAAACTACTCGATGAGAATATAGATTCATGGAAATAAAGTTCGTATATCACCAACCCGCATAAATATAATTGTAACATATTACAATACACCCAATCAGGTGTATAACATGTTAACAAAATTCTAATAATTAATCCTAAGTCTACGATGGAAGAAGGATTTAAGAGGATACGTCAATTTTTCGTCTATATTCTAATCATGTTATCAATTTTCCTATAGAATTTAGTGGTTTAGAACCAAACTTTTTAGTTTAATAACTAACATCAGACTGATCGTTATGTTTTCCACTACCATTATATAGTCTGAAACAATGAAAACCGAGTTTATAAATTCACCTAAGAACAGGTAAAAATAAATTTTAAACAGTATATTGGTTGCTCAAAATATTAAAACTGTTTATAGACCAACACTTCAGAATCAAGATTTTTATGTTTAGAATGATCTTCATATGTTAAAAGACTTAATAGATTCTCTATTTCCTGTTTTCAAATTGCTTAAAAAAGCGAAGGACGCATTAATACATTTCTGTAAATGAATACATCAAAAACATGATGTGGAAAATTTAATAAATCTTCATTCCAGGCTTCAATATGTTTACTCAAAACATCGTAAATTACTTATTTATGTTTCAAAAATAAATCATTTATACCTGAATTCAACTTATATCTCGCCTAAAATACTTCTCTACTGGAAATATGACTCCACACTTTTTACAGACATCTTTCTCTCAAAGAGTTTGTCCATGTCTTCTTGCGATGGTGTATAGTACGAAATTACTTTAAAACCATTAATGATATTTAAATCAGTCCTGAAAAATTATAATTCCAAAAGAAAATTTCTAATCACATATTTCTCAGACACATATAGGAAATAGTTAGGCGGTTCAGTTGTAATTCTGACAGCAAATGTACTTTCTAATCAAATACCACAAAACGACAAATCACTGTTCATAAATAAAGTCTAACAAAAATTTGTTTTCGTTTTTCCAGCGCGAATGTCGAGATTATTCAAATCATAATAATCTTGTGATGGTGACATTACATTAGGTAGGAAATTTGCATTGCATTGCTGGGTATATGACTTCTTGTCATTAGTTCTATTGAATTATTATAAAATTTCTAGTAACATTTCTGCGCCAACAGTTTACGAACACTACTTTACACAATACTTGATGTTTAATACGTTTACTGTGCCTGTTACAATACCAGTGAGGCTGATTCATTTGAACTAATCTGTAATTAGTTACCATGAGGTTAATATTTATTGCTAAATGATTGGATATGTAGATATTGATCATTGTCATTGGAATTAGTTCAAAACTGTTAAATAATTAAATTTCTCTCATGAAATGGTCATAACGCTTAAAGGAATCAATTCAATCAAACTTATACTTAAATTCTTGACAATTTGGATACAGCTTAAAAGCGTTTTACAGAGTTTATTTTCACATTTAAATCTGCTAGACCTGACGGCCAGTGCAGAGTATTGACAAGATCCGTAAACAAGTTCTATAAAGAGAGCGAATGCGGCTGGCTTAGTATACTCTATTATGGTAACAGACATAGTTTTTTACTAACAAGTGTGTTACATATATATTTTATTAGTCATGTTTTCGTGCAAACAATGAACCCCGATATAATTCAGCTACCTTCCTCCGTAATATCGGTGTACAAACTTCATTTTCTCTGCTAATTAAACCAATATTTTCCAGGTGAAAGCTGGAGTTGCAGTAACCACCAAAACGTAGGAGCTCATAAACACTCTGAATTCTACCAATTAAGTAGATAGTACATTCATTTTTAGAAGTAATCTTGGAATCTGGGTAGGACAAAGGAAGAAATAACGAAGCATCTGAAACGCTCAGCCATAGTAAAATTTGGGAATCTAATTGGACTACTTCAATACGAAATGAAAAAGTTCGGAAAAATTTAGTTGAGAGAATTTTATATTATGGCACCTTGTCACATTCTGAACACAATTGATTTTATAATAGAGAATACGACGGACTGAATAACGTGCACCTGACATACGAATCATTGAGGATGCAGGATTTAATGTTTATATGAAGACGATGATATTGGCATTGTATGGCGATCAGGACTATATGAAACTAACCGCAATTTAAAAAAATAAAAACAACTTTTAATCTACACCGAACGGTTAGTTTTGGAAGAGATATTAAGGAAAATTTAGAAATACGGACTGCATGAAGTATTCTTCGGTGAAAATTCCATAATTAAAATTTATGCAGGCGGAAAAGAAGTAGTAGGTAAAAACGTTTTGTGTCAGATCATAAATATTCGACTTGTTAGGTGAATAAACATACACTACGTTTTCCATCACAATTATAAATGTGAAATGATGAAAACCGAAGGGTGTAAGGAGATTCGCCTGAGAACACGGATAAGTATAAATGGATAAACATTTGTCTCATTCAAGCACACACAAACGGACACGCAGTTGCTTAACCCATAGTAACATAAAACTAGAAATTTTTAAATACAGTTTGCGCACTATTATAATACATCATTTTATACCTCGTGCGTGCCTACATAAAACAGAAATAAGTAAGCCTACATAACAATACAAAAGCTGCTTTGTATGTGGTGGTTTTTTTTTTTCGGATATTTGAACTGAAATGATTCTCTGATCACGTATTGCATAAAGAATACTTAAAGGAGTATTTATTAGAATAGTGGCCCTGGGATCTGATACATTTTCTTTAGTTGAGAAATTCATTTCCAGAATTACAATTCAATTTTTTTCTTTCTCCTGAAGTTTGGTAACTACTCCTGCTTAATATCAGTAAACCAATAATGTTCAAACTAGTGAAAATTTTTAGTGATTTGCCTGTATTTTTGGGTAGTTTGCCACGCAAACATTAGCAGGACAGACAATAATTGCAGCAATGCTTTTCACACAAGTTGTTGTTCTCTTTGTAAAAGTGGGTGCTAGTTCTTTATAGCCGCCGACTTCAGTGCTATCAACTGAAATCAGCCACAATGCACGAATATACCATTTCAACATCTCTGGGGGTCCTACTTCATCAAACATACAAGTGGAGAGTGCACATCCTAAAATCAAGCACAAAATACGATATAAAATGTGAAATGTCAAAGGGAAAAACAAATTAGACTTTCAAGCATTCCAAAAGTCCTAAATGCGCTTGTATCACTCAAACTTTTGGTTATATTGTGCCTTGTGACGATGTTCCGAAACGTTGTAGTCTCTACAGGAATCTTATTGTAACTCAAATGAAATTGACGGTTAAAAACCAAATCGGCAGAAGCAAGTAGATCTGTCGTTTAGTGGATAAGTCTATCTGTCAAGTATTTAAATTTTGGTGACAGATGATCACACAATACAGACTATTATCTATCATACATAATGAAAAAATCCACAGCTAATCGCTTCACCATCGACAAATCGTGAATTATGAGCAACACAAAAGCCCAGGTTTTCACGTAAGTTCTGAAGAATTGTCTTCTCGACTCCTGACTTCGGAAGGTGAGATCACCTTCACCAAGTAATAATTAACAATTGATGATAAGAGGCTTCGTAGCTTAAATCATGGTTTGACAGTTAAAAGTAATTCTTATTTAGCAAATTTGTAGAGAATCACTTTATATCAAATTTCTATCTCCAAAGATACTGGAGTTGTACATAGAATATAACCTTTATTCGAATTGTATAAATTGAACTTTTCAACAGACTGGCAGATTATTATACTGTTAACCAGAACTAACTGGCACTGAAAGCCAGCCCGTTCGACAGACCTCGCCAACTACTTACCGAAATTTCTCTAAAATCAATAGAAACCGCCGTACAAGAAGAATACTGGTATGCGCCGAAACCCCGTTAGCTTGGTAACACTTTATTGGTTATAAAAATTGATTGTAAATATTACAAATGATGATATCGAAATGATTCAAAACAGTACGAGAAACTGTTTGGTGGTTTTAGTGATAATTTTAAATTACTGAAGAGCTTGTGAAGTACAATTAAAGGTAGAAGAAAAATGTGACTCGTGTTATCTGTCTTCCATTCTATGTTAAAACAGAAAAAAAGTTGTGTTAGTTTTTAGGTTTTCAGATCTAAGATTATTGTTAGAGTACTTTTAGCGATTGGCATAACTAATCACTACAAGCGATGCTTGATAAATTCGACTATTGCTTTATTATTTTAGGAGAAACATATATACTAGTAGTAGAACATGGTTAAGGTACTTTAATCATTTTACAAATGCATGTGCAAGCGAAATATACCTTTGTAATAATTTAGGAATAGATAAACATAAAAATCTGAAACTTCGTGATGTAAACATCTGCTGTTTAATGCTACAGAGGCTGAGTGCGTCATCAGTTTTGATACTGGCAGGTCCATGGTTTTGGTGCCTAGACCCAATTTAATTTGTATCAAACAGCAGATATTTGGCTGAAAAAGAATTTGAGTTCTTTAAACTGGCCATCTGCATCATCAGCTTCTCCTGGAGCATAATTTCAGACGTTCATCTTGGAATAAAGCATAATTTAATGACCATAAGTGAATAATGAAATGTTTAAAGTCGGAGGAAAAGAAAATACGCTTAAGGAAAGCATATAACATCAGGCTCGTTAGCTGCTAGCGCACAGCCTAGAGGATCCAGCATCCGCCTGAATCTCGCCCATTCGTCTGTTTCGTCGCCAAGTGCTGATGACACCGTGTTCCCTCGACTCCCGGAGGATCGTGGGACATCGACCGCCGCTGTGCTCGCCCGGTTGCCTGAGACCTCAGGGGCATCGCTCACGAGAACAAACGCAGTCACAAATTAAATGTTTTATTGCGCATTACCGCTGGACAGTTATCAGACGCCACAGTCCATGATGCTCTGTGCAAAGAATTATTTCAAAACAATCTTGCGAACCTGGGGTAAACATTTAGTTGAACTATTCTTTTAATGGCTTAGAAGTTACCTATTTCATATGAACTACGAAATAAGGCAAGGCTATTGCCAAGTAAATAAATAACATAAAATTTGGAAAATAAAATATAATTTTGTCTATTTCAAAGAAGAAAAAAACAAACAAATTCGCAGTTCTCTAGCTTGTAAGGCAACTATCATAGAGCTAGTGAATTGAAAAATGAGTTATGTAAACAATACTAAAATAACATGGTGGAACGGCTTTCAACCAAATAGTAACTAAGTGAACCAATAAATTAGGTTGGCTAAACTGTGAGAAACATCGCAATGAAAAGATTATCGCTGAGATTAGCAAGTGAATCTGTATATTCGTTGTTATGGAAAAAATAAAGATAGTCGATATACATATATATAAAAATTGTCCTCACCAGAGGATGGCGACAGTGAATCAGATTGCCGAAATTTTGTGTAATTGTAAGTCCAATTATGACACTCCTTTAGTCACCCAAGAACAATTTTTATATTCTCAACACCGAGAAAAACTGCGTTCTTATGTAAAGATAGTCGAGTTCTGGGACTGAAGATTTCTTTTTAAATAAATAAAAAGTGTAATTATAAATGTTTAAGTCAAGTGATGTTAATAAATCTTTTTAAATTGAAAAATGTGAGAGTTGATTAATATGATTCAGATAAATTATGAACAGCAAGGAAGCTAACGTAACACATTTTGGTGGTGAGTCCAACTGCATTACGGACTACATCCGGCAATTATCCTTACAAATTTGGCGAAGCCGAATCAAGAAAAACAGCTGGAGGAAAGCTACATAAAGTATTTCTGAAGAAGCTGCGAAGCTGAACAACTTATGTGGAAAGCGTTTTCTGCTGATGTGAAGTACGTCAGTTCGGTGTTATTTTTCCTAACCACGGTGGTCTCAATCTTCACATTCAGGCCAGTAATTTTCAGATAGCTTTAGCTTCCGTTCACTGCTTTTCAATGGGGACATGAAAGGAGCGACTGTGAGAGGTTAATGAATGTGGTCGCACAACTTCATCGTCCTGTCTCCTGGAGTGAATTGGGAGGTGCGAGGCTCTTTAACACCTCATTAAGTTGATGTTTAAAAAACGAGCCGCTTAGAGAAACAGGAGTCCGCTGCTGGAAGATTAATCTACGGTAGAGCAGTTGCTGTAAACTTACTTCCAGTAACAAGTTATGAAACGAGAATTATAAGCGTAAGAATTTTTGCAAGGTAATTTAAGGGTCCATAAAATGTTGTGATAAAAGAATATTACCTCTCATCACAGTTTACTAAAATACCTACCGAATTTTGATTAATTACGTGTTTAACGTCGTTAGTAGCTACCTGGCTGTGAATTGGTTTCATAGCGTGCTCATTATATGCTTACAATTTAAATGGAAGTCCGCTTGCGGTTAAAATATTTGTACATCGTGGTAAGTACTGAAACAATATTTAGAAAAGTGAGCGCTTCTGTTTCAGAAACGTCTTTTCAGAAACTAGTTATCTAAAATGTTTTTTAAAAGCTGCTGAAGACACTAATTTAAGACTATATTTATTGTTAAAACGGTTCCGTCTCGTATATACAACAAGAAACTCAGCGAAAAATACAATTTATATAGCTAAACTTTAATAATTACTTTTCTAGAATACTGTACGGTAGCTACTAACGATCTATGTATTAATAGTTTAAAATAATCACTGCTTAAGATAAAAGCAATGCCACAGTTTATAATAATTAAAAGTATTCAAATGAAATCTATCCTATGAGAATCAACTAGAGAACTTAGCGGAATTATTATTACTCAAGCAACATTCCTACACACTTTTAAAACGTGGGACGCCATTTTGTTTGTGAGATAAGTTTAGAAATCTTTTAGATATAATAGATTATAGTTCCATCATTTTTTTGGCTACAATAATATCGTTTACCGTGTCAATTTAAGTGAAATAGTCACGTTCTCTATGTATCCCAGATATTGATCAGCTATTTCAAGAGACTTTGTGGAGAATCGAAGGGCTGGTGGGAGGCAGCCGATCGGTGTTCTTAGACCAACGGGCGTGACGCAATTACTAAGCAGCCAACGTCTTCTGATTGGTCTGTAAGATTATTTACTGGTGTTAAAGGCTCGGCTATACTAAATAAACCAATTCCTTCTTCTAGAACAGACACCGGAAGATGCAGTATTCTTTTTGACTTGAAGCATTAAAATGTGCATGGAAAAATGAGAATGCATACTCCGAGAAATAGCAGATCTTCTGACCGTCAATAACATGTATATGGATCAAAAATACTTACAAAGTCGGTGTAACAAGATTGAAAATGATTGTGGGGATTCTACGATAACCGTGGTACCGCAATTTGGTAATGAATTCTTTTGTACCTAGTCCAAACAAATCGAAAAGTATAGAATAAAATTCTTCCTATGTCTATTTTAGTTCTCTAGTTGTATTCAAAATTGAGGTTTTTTTAGACTAAAATGCAGTGTCGACCAGAAAAAAAAAAACCCTACCCGCGGGACATGCACAAAGGGTGTTTTTTTTCCTATCTAGCGGTTGTGGTTAAATTGAAATGCAGCCTGGACCAAACGAAATGCGTTGCCAAAGGTACAATGGACTATACCTATAACTAATTTTTGGCAGTTGATATCTTGAAATATAAGCGAGATATCAAAAACATTTACTCTTAACTTTCAATTTGTCTTGTCGAGTAAGACAGAATCCATCCCTCACTGTTATGATAGATCTGATGTGATTGAAAATCAGTTGGCAGAAATATTGTAAGTCTGGAATTTTCTTCTCCATTTCACGAACGCTTTCGTGACGTGATAGCAAGAACAGCAGAACCCTTATAGGTATCTGATTGTGCTAGATATTTATTAACACTTTAATTAGAGTATGATAAATCATTTTTAGTATTTGATAGCGGGATCTAGGGTTTTATTTGTTAAGTAAA
This sequence comes from Vandiemenella viatica, assembly GCA_031002005.1. Lineage (NCBI taxonomy): Eukaryota > Metazoa > Arthropoda > Insecta > Orthoptera > Morabidae > Vandiemenella > Vandiemenella viatica. The sequence goes on from JARYHS010002328.1 coordinate 10,643, forward strand.
TTTTTCAACCGGTATTTGGCAGTCAAGTCCGTCTTTTAGAAGCGAATAGCGTTGGTAAATCTGACAGCTTTGGAGCCTTGTGACAACTTTTCTCCGACGCTGATAACTGCATTTATAATTAATTTTATGAAATCGTAGATAATAAAATCTTATAGAGCGTGACGTGAGATAATCGGTATAATATTAAAGAATGTTTATTTTACTGAAATTACTTTCAAATTAGCACACATTTTTGCTCTCTAAAAAGAACTCTGAATTTGTTCTGTGAGGGTGAATTTTCTTTCGTATATGGAATTAAAACTGAAACAAGAATTTATTAATGAGGTGTATCATAGGCTATTCTGAAATCCGATGTAACGTTACTTGATGCCAAAATACTATAAACAAGTGCGGAAAGAATACATATTCAAGTTCTGTAACTCACGTAAGCTTTAGGAGTAATCACAGAACTACAATATCAGAATTGATTTAAATTTTTATTTATTGCAAACTGTAACACTTTCCTGATTATTCCAAACATGAAGACTAATAAGTGCATTTAGTAAATGAAGAGGATGTGAGATTATAGGATATTATGCCGTTTAATAATCGAGATCGCAGAAAATGTTCTCTACTTTCTCATTAACATTTTCAAGAATAATTTGTAGAGAACTACGTTATATTTCAAATGTGTTGCAAATATCTTAACTATCTTATCTTAAGATCTAAGAGCATACCGTGTTATTTAAATTGGAAATCGATCTGGATGGAACAGTCCATTAGGTGAAGCTAAAGGCAGTGTGGTGTCCAGACATAGATCCATTCATATTCTCTTGATCAGGCAGTTTCAAGAACAACTGTATGCCATTTTCTCAATCAACTCTGGTTATTTCAAAACTCTTACTATATGAACTATGGGAAATGGCGGAAGAATGGTGCAGAAACCGAGGGCTTACTGGGTCTTCGCAGAATCCTTATATGACGCGCAGGATAAAATACTGCGCTCTGCAGGGTAACTGAAACGCGAAAGCGAGCGAGAAAGGAATTACGTTCCCGATGCAAGTGGCAAGAAGGCAGACTAGGCTCATGAGCTTATCACTCGTGCTGTAACGACAAATGGTTTTTTTTCCCCTTCAAAGTGTGAGCCGCTACTGTTCGGCCGCTTGCTGCTATGGGCTACAATCTATCAACTGTAATTTATTTTATTAATTTCTAAGGGACACCGAATACTATCCACAAACCAGTTTCATTTCTTTAACTTGCAGGTAAAAATGTCAAACATCACTTAGCATAGCGTTTGGTTACAAATTAAATAAATGAGATTCTAAGATTCTCACCTCAAAAGGGTCGAAACGACATCCCTGATATACTCTCCGCGCTGTTTGGTAGAAAAACCTAACAATGAGAGGTTTTCTCCATAGCACCTCAATCCGATGCCAAGGTAGAATGGGAAACTTGGAATTATTACTAGGAAGTCTTCAGGGTGTAGCGCTGGATTGTATTGTTAAAACACGATTTTCCAAAGGCTATCTCCGTTGTCCTCCTCAGGTGCGAAACCATCTGTATTGGTCAGCTGTCTGTCAGCAGACCAGCACAGATGGCTTCAAACCTGATGAAGACGGCGGAGCTAGCCGCCGAAGCGTAGAATTTAACAATACAATCCGGCGGTACACCCGTGAAGATTTCGTTGCCATCATGCTGCGGGAATGTCTCCGTTGCTACGTGGAAGTATTAATTCATTTCTAGTTAAATGTTTCGGGCCTCAACTGACTATACAAGGACACTGTTAACCTCGTTTTATTACACTGCAGAATTTGACAGTTAACATTAATTATATAACTGTTTCCTGGTATTGACAGGACAAGCTTCCACCCTGTCTGAAACGTATTAAAGTATAAGCCGACGAGGCTGTGGCAGGTACTCACGGAGCGGTTGGCTGCTAGTCCCGGGCGTCGCGCGGCGTCGTGTGTGGGCGAGGCGGGCGTCGGGGGCGCAGTGAGCGTCGCGGCGCGCGCGCCGCCCCCTCCCCGCCCTCACGTCACCCCCACCAGCGCGCCCCGACGCGCGCATTCCGCACGAGCAGCGGAAAAGAAGAAAAGGCTGCGGCCGGCGTTGCTAGGATACGGTAACCTCAGCGCTGGCTGCCCCAGGCAGACGAATGCCATGAACGAGTCGTTCTAATTAAGGTGCGACTGAATGAAATTCCGGCCAGAGGAGGTAACTCCTAGCCGGAATACAGTTAACAGCAATCACAGACAAATTCCTTGTCACGAGCGGTTCTTTCACAGTGAGTTTGTTTATAGCGACTGTTAGCTAAAGACATTAACAAAATGGAATAATTTCGGCAGGGGTTACTACACGAGAGAAGTTTACATCGCGTTACTTGACATCACGACGTCACGTAAACTAACATGCCACTCAAATGCAACTTAAATTACTGATAGTAACTAAATTCCTCGTGCATTAAATTGTAACAAAAAGCTTCAGTTTTCATTTCGGTCCAGGCTGCACTTCAACCTAACTTAACCACAATCCACTCGAAAATGGTACTAACATGTAGAAAGTTGGTTTAGCTGCTTCAATATAATGTCGTCTTCACGTCCACCACTCTCGTTTTACGGAATAGTCGCCACAAATAAAATTAAAAATATCGAAATATGACAGTCACACAGCTATCATATGCACCAGCGCCACAAAATTAATTAAAATCTCTTGAAATGTTGGTTAAACAATTTGTTGTAATGTTTTCGTGGCGTTTCAAATTGTCTCCGTTGTAAAAAAAAAAAATCGCCTGAAAATTACAAATACAAAATATGCGTACGAGCAGTATTCCAGCGACGCTCGCCGTGTTGTATCGATAAGACGCAATCAGAGATAATCGATTGCTCCCATTGTAAACAAATGCAGCATTTTCAGAAAGGCTGATAGCGAACGAAATTTTCGAAAAAGATTTTCTCCTGGTTTAGGCCACATTTCGTCCTAACAACATCCTCTATTAGAAAACGAAATTGTTCAGGTTGATATGATTTCTGTAGAGATAACTTTTTAGTCTTTTCTGGAGTGCTGGTGGCATTTTAAACTTGTGCAACATCTCATATTTCCAATGAAATTAACAGGAATTACATGAAAGTTCCTTGTCTCCAGCGGTAAATTCACTGGGAGTTTGTTATGTAAAAGTTTGTTTAGCTAAAACCAACAACAAAATTAATTCTTTTAGTTAGGCTTCAGTACGTCATATTATAACAAATAATTTCATAATCCTATCGGTTTAAAAGATAGTATGAGGTGTCTCGTACAATACTGCAATTAACTTAATCCTGTCAACGAATCTTGCCATATGACATAACTCAGAGTAATTACGCTTTAGACTAGTTAATTCTGGAACATATGAAGATCTGGCCAATAGCAAATTGATTTTAACTTCCAACTAGAATACTCTTAAAACGTACTGGAAACAGAAGCGAGTATTAAAAAAAAAGGTATAAGCGCTCCATATTAGGCTTGAATCAATAATATTAAACTCTTCAATAATTTTCTAATTGCTAATAGTAGACAAAATATAAATCGCGAAGTTGTTAATAGTTTTTAACTTTTATTTCTCCAGGAGCATACACCATATTATTATTCTGAGCGAAACAGTGCGGCTACGATTTTTGTAACATTATACACGCAGGCTCAAAATTTCTGGTCACCGAGCGACTTTTTTCGAGTGCTAACATTGGTGTCAACAATAAAAATCGCTCAAAATAATCAAATCTTGTTAAAAATTAATTACGAGTGTAATACTCTTAGCATTTTTACATATATTATGTGATTTATTCAATACCTCTTTACACAATACGCATACCAAAATAACACATATTCCACAAATAATCCAACGTATTCACAACAAATTACTTTGTTTCTATATTACATATAGAATTAGTATTTTTCGCATAAATTAATTAAAAAATAGTGGATATTAGAAAGAATTTTTTCCTACCCAAAAAATGAAGGAATAATTTAAATTTGCAAGAGATTGAATTAGAATTTTAAAATGTTTCCAAATCCAATACGTTTTCCGTCATGTAATATCAGTTTATAAGAGTACCATTAGCTGCGGCCTCTGAAATAACTAATTGATTTCACCTTACTCGATCACCAGAGAACTATACACTTTAAAGAAGTAAAACTTGACCAATATTTTGCTCTGACAGGTTTCTCCAATAAATAATAACTTCTCTTAATTTGCACGCCGTAATTTGCACATAAAAGGCTTTCTTTTCCAAATATATACCAAGAAAGAGCAATTAATACTTACAAAGTATGTTAGAAAATATAAATCTAAGAGTGTTATGGTACACGGATGGTAATTGTGCGTGACTGATTGTTGTATGTTGAAGATAAACCTAATAGGCTGCCTTCACGAACAAAGGCACGGGAGTAGTCATTTACACCGAAAGTTCTACAAAAACTATGTGTAGAAGGCAACTTTACACCGAAACTTTCAGAACCTTAACCAAACAACCCTTAAAAATATTTTAACATTCTGGAAATTATGAATACTGTTTAAAACACAAATCAAATATTTGAAAACATTATACAAATTGCTTAGGAGATTTTAGAGCTAACTTAAAATCAACTAACTGTTTATATGAATTGAAAATGCAATGAAATATAGTCACGCTACGCTGAAGTCCTGTTAATAATGTTTTACTACTTTAGCATACACTAACTGCTGGGTGAAATACTCACTGTTCAGTTACATTTCCTATTTCAGCTGTCGACGTAAAACCATCTTTTTTCTTTAAGCTCGAAATTATATTTTAGTCTTCTCAAAGTGCTGTGTGAAGCCGAACTCCCTTAACACTATGAATAACCGTTGTCAACTTCAAAGATGCCGGCCCTGGCAATGCGGGCGCTAGCACGCTGGCCTGACATCATAAGGGTCGCCGGTTCGAGTCCGCCCTCGGGCATGGGTGGTTTTTCTGTTAGGGTTGGGAAAGGCCTAAAGGTGAATGAGAATCGATCAAAGACATATGGTTCAGAAGCCATATGACAAACACCCATTCAGGTCTCTATGTGGTGATTTGCTCCTTAGAATAGGTACGAACATGCGCATTATCCTCAAATAATGTCTCAAATCAAATGAGCCTGAGACAATAGTGGACTACAATATAATCAAATTGAAGCTAACCACAGAGGACCAAAGGCCACTGTTTTTTAGTAATAACATCTA
>JARYHS010002329.1:0-14932 GCA_031002005.1 Vandiemenella viatica
TGGAACAAAATGTTGTTCGTTAATTCCTCAAAAATTTATGAACAGCAGTGGCAGATAAAGATCGAAGCCATTTTGCTTGCATTACAAGAAGTCATTAGACTTGTCTGAAAACTGAATTTTACCAATATATTGCACGCATATAACACAGAAACTGCTCCTCTTAAAGAAAATCGCCAAATAAAAATAATCAGCTGTTGTTACTTACCACGATCCAAATCGTTTCGTGAAAATCGAATATCTTGATCACAACTCGTCATTCCACTAATAAAAAGCTATGACACACAATTCTATAGCAATAACACAGAATAACGCCCCTTCTTCCACATTGAAGCACGGAGTTTACTGGCTGTGGTGATTGTAGAACATTTTTAAATAGTGGGACTCCAGCAAGGACTGGGGGCAATAACGGGACGGAATTCGGCCAAGGCCCTTTTGAAGGAAGCATCCCGGCGTTTGCCTGGAGTGATTTGGCGAAACCATGGAAAACCCAAATCTGGACCGAACGAGAATTCGAACCCGCGTCCTCCAGAATGCGAGGCCAAAGCATTAACCGACTGGAAATTCGTGGTGAGAGGGGAACAATACAGAAAATTACGGAATATTTTTTATGAAGATATGGTGATGAAAACAGCTTTCGTTGAGTCACTTCACCGACAGAAACTGCTCGATATCAGAGGCTCGGTGATCTAGGAGACGTAGCCATTATCTTTGAAATGCAGACAGTGTTGTTGAAGCGGATTCCGGGTGATCGTTACATAGTAAGACCTCTCGTTTTATTAAACATTTTATGGTTCTTTTGTTTGGCTTCATTAAACTACTGACCTGCATGCATTTATGGTTGTTTCAGTTACGAGGAAACATATTTCTCCCGCTAAACAGTTCTCAAAATCTCCATGTAGAGTGTGCTTTAATTTTTACTGTCTTTATTAAGTTTTGCATAGGTTTATCATTAAAAGTATACGGTTATTTAAATAACCGATTAAGGGAGGCAGCGGGATTTCTCTGTATAATTAGAAAACCACTGAATCTACATTTACATTAGTCACAGATTTTTACAAAGAACATCCAGCAACCATAGATCATCATTGATACAAAAATAAAGTAAGTTCATTTTCTCTCAATAGTTCAGTTTTGCGGCAACGTTATTTTCGATTAAAGTTTGAATCGTACCGATTAGGTGTACCTTCCTTTTATTCTTTAATTTTGATTAAAATTTATATAGTCTGTCAGTAAAATTATATAGTTATTTAAATAACTGATTAAGGGAAGGAGCGGTTTTTTTTGTGTAATTACAAAACCGATGCATTTACATTTACAAAAGTCACAGATTTATTTGCAAAGAATATTCAACAGCCATAGATAATCTTCAATACAAAAAATCAAATTAATGTTTCAATTTCTGGAGAATAAGTGACTGTGGAAGGATATCCATCATAAAATGTTCTTGGTGTGCACGTAATTTTTGTTTCAAATGTTTCTATGATTGACATCATTCATCATTTGTGAATTTCTCAAAGGAAAAAAAATAATTTGGTGACTTTGTTTCAAAACAAATTTGAAATGCTACAAAATCTGATAGCAATAAAAAAAAAAAATACAAACAGAAAACAAAATTGCGGGTGGTGGGATCGAACTGAGGCCTCCCCGCTCATCAACCTACCACCTCAACACGCACGGCTAAACGGACGTTATTAACAAGTGGTTTTCCGTAGCGGTATAACTCATTTAGGCACAATTATTACACTTTTTAATTCCCAATTTCTCTTAAACGGAGGTCCACCAGACTGAACTGCTTTATGGCGAGAAACCATAAATGACGTTCTATTTACCAGACTTATTCGTTCTACGATAGCGATTTCTAAACTGAAGACCTCTCCTTGCCAGCATAATATAATTATAATTTATTTGTTCTTTTTTGCAAAAATAATGATTGATGGCACGTATAGAATTGACTTTGAATTAGTATGTTCAATTTCACGTCTTTAGGTGCTGCAGTTTTTTCAAAAGTGTACCACTAGGTGTGCACAATCCGTCGCTTAGTGTAAGGGTTCGCTTCGCTAGCCCTATTAAATATATCATTTCTTGAAAGATCAAAACCCTATTACGTAACATGTACCGGTACACGGTTGTCCTGGGAAATTATTGGAAAACTGAGTAGAGTAGCTTCATATCCTCCAGTATAATCCGATTCTTTACAATTGGGCCCAAATTGAATAAAGTAATGTCAACATACGAATTTATAATTTTTTTTGAATTTAAAAATTTGCTGTTATTGAGTTAAAAAGTAAAAGGGAACACACATACTATTAAGTACTTCAAAAATATTTTGTTTAGTAGCTTTTTCGAACTAAGTTGTTTTTTCATACAGGGTAAATTTTTTTTTTTTTTAAAAAAAAAAAAAAAAAAGATGATATTGTAATTATTTCGGGAACACCGTAAAAGATTTAGAAAGAAAGAGGTAATGAAAAATTATCTTAATAAAGTAGAAAATGCCAAAAGAATTTATAAAACTCGAATTCAAAATTAAAACGTCGCTAATGTAATGGTACAGGGGTGTTATTCTGGTAGGTATTAAGCCATCCCGTTTAGTTTTACATTTTGGATGTCAATTTACGCGCTACATTGTATTTAGTATTCTAAGATACGGACTATCTATGGTACCAGACACTAAACAAACAGACGAACATCGTAAAAGATGGTAAATGCGCAAATATCCTCGTAGAAACAGTACTATAGTTAACAACCTGCTCGAAATGTGAAATGCGTTAAGGTTAAGAGCACTCAGTAAGACACTTAGTGATTCAGTGGCCGATCAGTAGTCACAAAGAATAATTAGTATGTTTCTTCTTCGACTTTTACGACCGGAGCAAGGAGTTCTATCTTCACGCTCCAGTGAACTAAAGAAACATTTCAAACTTTCTGGAGCGTGAGAATCGCAAGAAGTACTTTTACTGCACAGAAACGGTGTCTTGCTGAGCAGTCTGTAACATAAAGAATAAACACCTCCATTCAAAAACTTTACAACCAGTTCAGGAAATGTTCATTGTCTTTCTTAATTTTACTGTGTTTTTGTTCGTAATAGGAGGATCATTTTAGTGTATTAATGAAATAGCATTTTCAAGTTATTGTTCTTATGCCGGGTTTCGGTGCTCAATAGCACCGTAGAATATTAGAATCACGGAGATACAGCTACCACCAGAAATTTTGAGCATTTTTTATTGTTGTAAACTTTCGCACTACTTTTAAAAAAACTGCTTGTTCATAGAGATTTTTAAAAAATTATTTTGGTATTACTCCAATCATATTTCATGTCAATAAACTGCAAGTATAATCTCATACCCGTTCAGCTTTGGCTATGACATTACAGTTTCCATTTATATTTTTAAACAATTTTTTTGAGAACTTGTAATCCGTTTAGGCAGTCATTGTCTAATTTTTTTATGGTATTCACGGTGTACGGCTTGTGTCATTAGCGTTTTAATAATCGAATGTAAAATTTACTGTGTCGATCATTTTGCGCCAAATCGGTGAGGATCTAAATTAATTGAACACAAGATAGGTATGACTTTTGTGAAAGGCATCGTTGCAGTTCATCAAGAATAATTCAAAACTTTATGAATGTGGTTATTTTACGCTAGAACATCATTGACCGAGTATGACGAAACAGTTCAGTAAGAAGCATGTGTTATTGAAATTTCCGTTGGTAATGGGAATGTAGATGCCGTGTATCGGTGATAACAATAATCACAAGCTCTTAATTTCAGAAGTGAGGCAGTGCGGGTATTTACTTTTATTGGCAAGGGCATCAATAACAGAAATAAATTGATAAGGTAAACTCTAAATAATTTACCAAAAACACTGAAAGAGTCTGCAATTAAAATTAATAAATGTCAAAAGTAGGTGGTTGAGGAAATTGCGATTTATTTATTTCTCGTGTCCAGGACATAACAAGTTGAAAAAACAAATAACATTAATTAATTAATATTAAACTATAAACACAATTAAATAGAATGTGACCAGAATTCCGCAATCTTGATGGCCTTCTCGATTGCCCTGTAAAGGTCGTCGATGTTGCAGGTTTCAGGGAGATTCCTGCATATCAGAAGATGTTGTGGGTTCTGAAGCTCACTACATTCACATAGATCGTTGTCATTAGTGTACCCCCATTTTTTAATATTGTATTTACATCGGGACACTTCAGTTCTTAATCTGTTTAGAGCCTTCCATATAGCATATGGCTGATTACATCCCGCAGCCGGTGCCTCTTTGATGTTCCTCCACTGTTCTTCAGGCAACGAATTTCGCCATAGTTCTAGACGGCGTGCTCCAGTAGAAGATGTTACGGCTGTAGTTGATTGTACGAAGCTCTTCCTTGAAATTGCGATAAAAAATATGTATTAAGTGAAAAAGTAGTGTGCAGGGAAAGTTTTCCACAGGAGCATATGCCCCATTGCACTTAAATTATATAGACCTATATCTGCCATTACAAGTTCCATGCTTTCTGCAATAATCTGACTTTTGCACTTTTATTTTAAACGAAATTCTAACAAGGAATTCATTAAACAATTTATCCGTTATAAAACTTAACGTTTCTTACCACCGGCCACCACAAAAGATGCTACCAACAACTTTGTTGGTGTCAACAAGTCTCACGCATCAGATACACTGCGAATGGTATAAGCTTCTATCAAAAGTATTGTCTTCGCAAGAAATCGTCTTAACGCTCCTATCTGCAACCACCATTATAGGCGCAAAGGAGAATCTCTGAATATTCCGTTGATTGAAAGTTGTAGAGTTCTGGCTGTAACAGGTACCAAAGCAATTGTGTATGAAATAAATTATGGTTGAGATGAATCCCCTGTTATGGAACAAAGATGGTAGCGATAGAAACGTGCAAAGATATAAGACTACATTTTACAGTTCCATACGCGAAGGGACGGATTTCTGTAGTTGCCATTCTTGTTAAGTTAAAAACGAATTTTGTATTTAAAAATTCGCAAAATAATTTCGTTAGAGGATTACATAGAAATAAAATGAACAGGATGGGCAATATCCAAATAATTTGATTGGAACTTTAGACGTACTCCCTATAGTTGTGAATAAAATTAATTTTTGTTTGCATAAATTATCAATAAAAGTATTATTGAATATTGAAATTGCTGATATGAGGAATTATGATGTACTTTGCACTTTAACAACATCGTTGTCACTACGTTTAAAGTTTATATACGTTTATTACAAAATTATTCTTCATCAAATGTTATTCACAATAGTATGACACAATTATACAAACATCTTGAAATCCAAAGATGGGTTCATTTTACATCAGTTCTCAGGGTGTTCTATATGTCCATTGATTAAGCTCAGTGGATATCTCTAGGTCGACCCTAGCTTGATCAATACGCTAATGATTTGCAGTGATCACTATATCGGCGGGGTTACCATTAAGCAGAAGGCACCGAGTCTGCTGTTCACATTTGTCTGACGCGATGATTCCATTTTATGCTTGTCGTCTGAGACCCACGTCCACTGAAATAACGACATAGAAAGCAAGAGCAACCACACACTGCGCCGGCGTTAGTCCCCGCACATCTCTTTCCGCAGGCTGGCCACGCACCCACCAAACAGCTCGCAATCCACTTTACCATCCTCACCGCGTCACACTAGCGGCAAGCTGCGTTCCTTAACTGAGGGATACCCGGCCCAAGGTCACATTGCGGAACGCAGCCTGGCAGTTATCGTTACCTTTGTTCGCATTCTGCTTATTTGTGCGAGCTACGGACCCAGCTTCTCGAAAATATTTTCATGTAGTGTGGCAATACGCTACAAACTGAATGACCGCATCAGTGGTGCTAGCAATAACAGGATACGGCTTTAAGGAGTCGTAAGCGGATTCCGATACCTAAACTGATAAATGTCAAACATTGATGATTGCGCCAAGATACTGCCGTCTGATTCGCAATATCCGTAACATTGAAAGACATTAGAGCACGACGCTCAAATTACGTGATGTACTATTCGCGTTTCGTCAGTATTATGTATAGTTTTCTTGATTTTCGAAACAACTGGCTCACATCCAGTTACAAAATAGGGTTTTGAAGGTAGTACTGGTAAAAGAAATACCTCAGTATAATCATTTAGCGATGTTCGTAAGAAATAAATTTCCGAACGACTCTACCAAGCGCTGGCTCTATTTACTAACGATAATTGTTTATTGGCATAAAGTGGGCTCACTGAAACCTAGAGATTCACATCTGAGTGCTGTAGTGCAAGAAAGGGGGCTTGTGATCATATTAGAATTTTCTCTAAATTCGTAAAAGAATTTTTTTAATTTAATAATATCATACCACTTGGCTAATTGAGTGATATAACCATATTTGTTGTTTTAATTCATACTAGCAAAGTTCCCGGCGTTGCCCGGTATAGATGGCGTAGATTTAACCGTACCCTATTTTTATTTCCGCAATGAGAAACATTTTTACAAAGTTTCATAAAATATCCGCCAACTGTTTTTTTTTTTTTTTTTTTTTTTTTTTTTTTTTTTTTTTTTTTTTTTTTTTTTTTTTTTTACTAAAGCAAACCTAGATTCACCCGCCCCCTACCAAGAAACGGGTGGATTGAAGTTTATTTGCACGTACACTATTTTCATTTGTCCGAAAAGATTCATGTATATCAAGCTTCGTTAATTTGGTTAATAAACTGCATTACTACCGTACATTTCTGAACAACGCTAGATTATGTTAGAAACTCACATTTGATTCAATTGCGAAGAGAATAGTTGTACTTTTTGCTCGAAACGCCAGATACTTTAACTCTGCAGATTCAGCCTTTTATACAAATATCAAAAGTTAATCCGGAATAATATTATCCCAAACAGAAGACTAATGCTGAAGGCCAGAGACATTATTCAGAGATCGTGCTTAAAGAAAATCTTTGTTGTTTTTACGGCTATCTATGGCGTTTAAAAATTGAATAACCCGAATTAAATGAAACAATACTTTAACTTTTGTTTAGTGTGCAAAATAGTTATAATTGTAAAGTTATCTTATTATTTTCTTTAAAATACATTGTAGTAGTGTGTTTGGTGCGAATTATGCAACATCTAATCCTTCCATCCTTGGGATTAGTCATCATATGTTCAGAATTTCATTTAATGCGCCTGAGTTATTTAACGTTGAAACATAAGACATGCCAAACAACTGATTTGAGATTCTAATCTTTAAAACGGTGAAAACTCCATCGAAATCTGCTCCGTAGTTTCCGACTTTTTGTAAGACCTATATGGATATAGATATAGATTATCACCATTTGTGTATGAGTAATTTTTAAGAGTTTATTACAATCAAAGCGAAGAATAGCTCACGACACAGCCAAAAATTAATTAAACCTATCATGCCCTAGGCTGGAATGGATCCAGGAACCCTCAGCACGCGAATTGAACATGTAGGCTCATATCCGTCCGAAGACAGCAAAGCAGAATGAATTATTTACAGAGAAAGTGAAACTGATTTTCTTGTATACATTGTTTAACTTAGTCCCGAAAGCTTAGTCCTAGCTTAGTTGTGGTAATAAATTGAAGTAGACGGACATACATGTTTTAATCGAAGTATGAAAATGTTACTGACCGACCACTTTCAATCACCTTATCTCCCACTCCCCCACAGCTACCGGAATTCTGCGAACCTTGTGCACGATGGGAAACTCCATACTACTACCACGCACAAACATCTCTGTTAGATAGTGGAGGCTTCAAACAGAAATACAGGGACACACACGTCTATTTTTGTATACTGTAAGAGTCCTGTCTAAGTGACAGCACTGAAAGGGTAGCCGAGTGGTTGATTGTGGACGTCTGATGTGGCGGGAATCTAGAGGAGAGTTTACTAACCTCGTGGCGTTTGTTTAGCTGAAGAAATCTCTGGTATCTTGATACGAAGCTCTTCTGTCCAGTCTACTGGGCTACTAAAAATGATGTTAAGAAAGGATTAGTTTGACACCAGCTGATTAATAGGTTCAGCAACCCAGGAATAGCTCGTGTTAAGTGGGTAGTTGAGAATCTATCCTGATAAATGATAACAGGCGGCTAACAGTTCACAGAATCCCATTTAATTATCAATGAAGACTGTAGACAATACAGTTAATTATATGACCTGCAAGGATCTGTCCTGCCACGCCTATGAACGATTCTTCTGCATCAACTTGAATATAGACTGAAGAATTAATGGTTGGTTGAATGGGCACTGAATGGCTAGATGGAATGCCTGGCCCCATGATGTTACGAAGGCCTACATGGTGTACAGACTGAAGCTTATGAGAGTTGGCCTAGCTGTTAGTTACCCATGATGATTCGATGACAGCTACTCGCGGACTGAGAGCAAGAAATATGTCTGTACTTCGGAGGTCGACTCCATTGACGTCATTAGGCAGTTCAAGTCGGTGCTGGTGATTGACTCAGCGCATTAGCAGGATTTGTGAATAACAAGTCCACGCTGAGGTAGCGCTTACAACCTGGCTTGGATACCTCTAACTTCATCGAATATTACTTTTATTAAAATCTATGATTATTATAAAATAAATTCCCATGGTTCAAATACGACACTGACAATACATAGGATTTACAGGCATTCTCATTCTATACATGGGATATATCATTTCACTATACTTTGTCAATTTGTAATACTGGAAGGTTTCATAGTATCTAGTGTGATATAGATAAAACACAAGAGGCAATAAATCACAGAAAACAGCATTGGGGCTCGAAAGAACCACCCTAAAATTTTTCGCGTATTATCTGCAAGCACGTTGCATGGACACTGTGAGGGACGGTGATTTCTTTGCGGAGCCGTGCAATGGACGTTACATTCCGATTGACCGACGATATCTCGCGGTGCAGTAAATTTTGGGGCGCTTAGATTCTGGTGGCGCTGTTCGCAGACGCCAGTGCGTCACGGCGCCAGCTGGTGACGCACTGGCGCCATCCATCACGGGGCGTGCCCGCCAGACACGCCCACGCGGCGCCTCGCCTTGCCTCGCCTCGCGTGTGCTCGCGTCAGCCAGCGGGATTTTGTTTATTTATTCACCAGCTACAAATATGAGAGTTCACGAACTTGCGTCACGCCACTGCTAGTCTAAACCAAGGGTGAGTATAAACTGTATCAAAAACCCGAGTGTTGGAGACTCGTGCCAACAAGATAGGGTATCAAAGACATTGCTTGAATTTGGTGGTGTAGTTTGGGACAAACAATTTGGGTACAGAATTTGGAGGGGTTTGTAAGTTACCAGCTTTATTTGCTGGTATGAGCACTTTAGTATAGCTCTTCTTGATGTATAATATACCCGTCGTCAAGCTGAAATACTAGCTATAGAAGTCGACACATTATATTATTTCACAGCTCAGAACAAAATAATACATATATCACTACAGGGTCATTTGAAAACACTCTAAAGGAATTTTATTATTAAACACTTGGTATAGAATGCACATCTTTACATTACACTACAGAATAATAGACTTCTACTTTCCATTTTTATACCACCACATGCTCTCTATATCTTACATTCTAGCACTCTCTCTCGCCATAATATCCTTCTTTTTTTTTGTCCAAAGATATTCATTGTCTTAGACGGCCACTGTTCATAGATATTCCGGCAATCCAATATTTACGTATCTTTTATTTTACACACAACTTTAACACATTTGTATCGACAAAGAAAGAATAATATTTAATTTAGGAAACATGTTCATCAAAATTTGTAAGGGACCTTGTGACCTTGTCGCCTTACAGGTTGCAATGAATGGTTGCTAGATTTGTCTCCGGAAAAACAATACAGAACACAATAAGTAAGTGATGTGATGAAGGTGATGGGTTGGGAGTCATTGGAAGACATCAAAAGGGTGAAGAGAGTCATGGGAGTGTACATCGCATATTCCGGTGATGGGGGTTGCAGGGATATTATTGGAAGAATCAGGAGTAATGCATGGAAAGGAAAAGATGACGATGCGCACAAGCTGGCAATCGATTTCGTACATAAATGAGCAGAAAAATTTTCTTTGTGGGTGTCATAGATCTGAATAAATTAGCAAGTAAAGTGAAGAATAATTTACTAAAAACACTGAAGGAATTTAAAATGGCAAAAACAGATGCGTGGAGAAATTTAAAACTTAATGTATATAAGATAACAATAATATGATACACGACTAGAGAAATAGCTACCAGAATATTCCCTACTTCGAAATTAAAAATTATTTCACTAATATATCATCCCTAAACGTTCTCTGCAGATACAGACTGTCAAAAATTATCTTAAACTATCAAGGCGAGTAGAATAGAGATACTGTCTTGTGTTAATATTCATTTGTAACGAGAAGAGTAAGGGCGCCATAGACAAGGAGTATTTGGTAATGGCATTTTTAAAGAAACCAATGATGGAATGATTTCAGGAAGCCATGGAAAACCGAAGTCTGGATGGCCGCATGGGATTTGAATCCACGGCCTGCCGAATGCCAGGCACGAGCGTTATCACTAAGGTTCGGATCTTTATGATCAAAAAATAGAGAAGTATGCCTGCAAATATTACTTTAAAAACTGGTAAATACGACCTATAAATAACAAAATATGACCAGACGTTTAAACTTTACAACAAAAAATGCTCAATTATACATCATTTATTTTATCTACCAATGTCGCTTTCATGTAGACAGCATAATTTGCTTTCGTGCACTCACTGTAACATTGGAAAATTAAATTTTAAATAGATTTCTTGAAGTCACTTTAATTTCACATAATTTAGAGAAAATGACCCTTTCGTATTTGGTACAATTCCTCCAAATTCCATTACGAAACTCCTAACTGCGCACTATCAGAAAATTTTGTTTTAGGCATGGCGGTACTCACGGTACTTACTGAACCATTTCAGATTTAACGATGACTGAGGATTATTTTCAAAAGTATTGGCGACTATGAGGCATTGACGCGAGTCGACACAGACAT
Source organism: Vandiemenella viatica (assembly GCA_031002005.1). Classification (NCBI taxonomy): domain Eukaryota; kingdom Metazoa; phylum Arthropoda; class Insecta; order Orthoptera; family Morabidae; genus Vandiemenella; species Vandiemenella viatica. The sequence goes on from JARYHS010002329.1 coordinate 10,992, forward strand.
ACTGCTGTTGCATTGTCTAGATTAAGAGGCGGGCAGCACATTAACATTTAGAGAGTGATAATATTGTATAACTTTAATTCTTGACTGGTGAATTCTGACCACTTCTGTGACAATTAGTATTTTTTTCCTGCATTACATAAATTTCTTCTCATTTATAACTTCTAGTGAATTCCCGGTACTATTAAAAAATCTCCAGATTTTTTCCTCAAAATATCAGCATATCACCATAAATACTATCGTAATATGATCAAAACTAGCAAAATGACTGAATATTCATTTATATGCTATATAAAATGCATTTAAATACAATGAGAAACGTTTAATTAGTGTTTAATTAAGCATTACAGTTCAAAAAGAAGGCGAGAAAGAAATATGATTAGTGATAAAGGTCCGAACTCTAGTTATCACTCACCCAACGTACTTGATTTAAACTGAATGCACCTTAAAGTGTTCAAATATAGAAATTATGTAACTTAAGCGATTCAAATATTCAACAAAACAATAAGCATCAGCTGCAATTTTATTGCGACTGATTGAATTAACCTATAAAACGGTACCAAGTAAAACTGCCAATCTTAAAGCTGGTGATCAGTTATAATAATCTCCAGTGGTGGTTGCGCTACCACACACGTTTGGGGAGACACAACGGCACCAGGTTGGAGTCATGCTTACGCGTAGAGGCGCGACATGATTGCGGTTTCTAGATGTCTTCCCGCAATTAACAAACGTAAGTCTGGATGGTCCTCAATCTCCGAGTTACAAAACTGCTACACCACTCTCAAACAAAAATATATTTATCATACTGAATCTTAGATGCACGTTTCGCAGTAGATGGCAACACAAGCATTCCATTCCTAGTCTAATTCTAGCTACGTTCTCACGATTCACACGATGCTGCCTGAGCAACACAAACGAGAGAAAAAAATCTGATGTTAAGATGGAGTTTGTACGGTTTAACAACCTAGTCAATCTTTACATACAGATAACTCAGTACTGAGCGTTCTGGTAGCTCAGTGCAAGTGGCACAGGTGCGACCAGGTGACCCAGTGGATTACCTAGCAGAGTATCTCTTCAGAGAAAATCCTGAAGGTAAAATGTTTAGGCCTGATTATCTGCCTGGTGCTGAAGACGTGTTCGCATCTGTTAAACACTTCCAGGAAACTATTAATGGTGATAAAACAGAAAGTACATAAATTAATATATTTAATGCAATCAGTTCTCCTTTAATCTGATATATATCTAGTAGAGTATTTGTTGTTCTTTGTGGAATAATTATGTTTTATGAGGTGAAATAAAACACACAGATCAATATTATTAACTAAAAAAAAAAAAAAGTGGCTAAGGTGCGTGCTTTCAAAACGTTCGCTGCTCCTGCTCCGGGCACGAATCCCGGCAGGCGCAGTAATTTTGAGAGTTGTATTTAATCATATGAGCTATGCCAGGACGCTCCGTGGTTCGGATTCCACGTTAAACTGTAGGTCCCAGAGGAAAGGAACTGGCCGTCCTACCTCTGACACAAAGGCTTAGTATGCCTCCTTCGGGAGGATCCAACCAACCTTCGGGTTGTGGACTAAGTTAAGTTAACTCAGTACTGCCCTTTCGTGTTAGAATTTTTTTTCTATTGTTACCAGAGGGATTATTGATTCGTAAAGGCTATGGCGATTTCCTTCTTCCTCTCCATTCCGCTCTAAGGACTTCACTCTAGAACACTAATTAATATCTTATTCTTTACCATCTTTTCTCAACATTTTGTGCTTCGATGAGCTTTTTTTATCTTTGGTTTATTTGAAACTTTGGTTTTAGAGCCGTATGCCCTCGTTGACACCAAGCGCTTTAAGTAGGAAGTGAAGAGAAGGATTTTAATATGTCTGTGAAATTTCTTGTTTTTTTTTTTAATTATTTAAACTACATTTATTCAACTTAATATCTTTTTTTTAAAACTGCTTTACGTCTCTCAACAGCGAGGTCTTTAGAGACGGGAAAGGATGGGGGCAAGGAATGGGAAGGAATTCGGCCATGGCCTTTTTAAGGAAGCATCCCGGCATTTGCCTGGAGTGATTTGGGAAACCATGGAAAACCCAATTCTGGATGCCCGGACGGGGATTCGAACCGCTGTCCTCCCAAATGCGAGGCCAGAACGCCTAATATCTACTGACTAAAGTAGGCTCTACATGTTTATTTTGTTAATTGTTGAGTACATAGAGTAGCACGATTAACAGTGCACTAGTGAAACTATCACCTGGCCATCGACTCTGTGAGACGTGTAACTATGTTGTGTATCTTATAAGTTTGGCTGCGCAATGTGTAGTTTCTGAGGAGGAGATCTGGGACAATCCTAGCATTCACCCTGATGGCTGTGGAATACCGCAGTCAGGACGGCTGCTACGCTGAGACCTGGTCTCGAGCCAGGTCCCGTTGAACCTCCCTCATCCACACTGGCGGCTACGAAATGGGAGTATGTGACTGACCAAAATTCGTTCCGATCGCTCTTTTCTAACACTGTAATAACATGCGCGAGAGATACGCAATGAAAATTTTTGATCAGCATGCGCTTTGTGTAGTAAACTATAGTTTAGAAGGTAAGTGCATGTATGAGAATCCCAAAGCACTCATAATACCTAAGGCATAAGAAGGAATGATCTTTGGTTCAGATCTTTCCGTGACCTGAAATTTTTACAGGCACCTTACCTTGCTTTGTGTTGATAGCGTGTAACAGGACTGATTTATAGATTCGGACCGATGTAAATTTTATTTCCCCTTTAATCTGCAACGCTCCATCCTGCTTGCCTCAAATAAACACTAAAAATCATAATGACCTTCTTTAACGAGGGAAACATCCAATTATAAATTTTAGGCAAGTAGAAAATCCAACAGGAAACGACTGGAACAAAGTTAGTACTTTTACAATCGTACACTACTTGAACAGATATATCCTCATAAATATCAGCCAGTCATATTACTAGAATTTGAGGCCATAGTTAACGATTAGGGCACGAGTCCTATACATTTACCCATATAGAATTAAGATATAATGTCAAAAATCCCACAAATTGTATAATAAACACTCTACGGCGCAGATAAGAAATTTAATAAAGTAAGTGATTACATGTCTACTCATCATAGTATAACACCAAGAAGTAAACAGATAGATATAGAACTGTGAAGGAATTGAAATCTAAAAGGTCATACAATGTAAACTGTTGTGTATAGAACTGTTAAGTAATGTAAATTACGTATATTTAAAACTGTAAAGGAAATGAAATGTAAATTGTTAAACTATGTAAATAGAACTGTAAAGTAATGAAATGTGAATTGTCACAAAACGCAAAGAACTTGGCTGTGTGGCTGATGAGGCCGAAAGCCATTTAAAAAAATAAAAAATAAAAAAAAGTCACGACACAGACAAAGTATGGTGGTAATTTGGAACTAAAGTGATACAAACGTGATTGTGTTTATCATAATATTTCTTCATTTGGCTTTAACGTGCTGTGTTATGTGTAGGATCTATGAGTGGAGATATAAAAACCTATGTCACAGTACTGAAAATTTATTTTTCTGGCATTACTTTCAGAATGTGAGCAATTATGGTGATTAATACAACTGCAGGATGTTACTAAGCAGACTGAGGTAAATTTTACAGTTTTAATTGCTAAGAAGAGAAACTCAATTTCAGCTGCGAAATTTGTGTGACGTGTATCGACTGTTGCAAACAGCGCCTTGAAAACTACAACAACCATTACTCTTGTCCCAGACAGCGGACTTATCAATTAATCGTCGAAATTCCATTCCACTTCATTTAATAATGAGCTGCAGGATTAATAAATGACACTAGGCGTCATTAAAATTGATAAACTTCTTTCCGTTAATTACTTCTACAGTGTTATGAAATGTCTTTTTTCATGAGCATTTTTAGCTCCTTCATATCAGACAAAATCGTTAGT
>JARYHS010002330.1:0-32735 GCA_031002005.1 Vandiemenella viatica
TAGTTGCGCAACCATCTTCATAAAGATTTTCCAAACTAATGGAGCAGCTTCAACGGAATAAAGTGTTGAAATACACAATGCAAGAATCGAAAGACGGACTTAAAGTTGACAGCCAGATAGTAAATATCACATTTATTAAAACGTTACACAATTTTTTATTTTTTTTTGTTCAGTTGAGCAATACTGATACCAGTACTAGGCGTGTCTACGCGGATTTGTAATGATTTGGTGAATATGAGTGCACCTGCAATTTAACTCATTGATTATTATAAAGGAGCTCGAAAACCTGGCGTAGCGGGCTTGGTATTTGAGCGTCCCAACCCTGAGAACCCTTCAACTATGAACTAACGGCTGGGAAGGAATCTGCAATGAGGCACTAATTAAAATTAATACACCTTCGTGGCTGATTTGTTTTTGTCAATAATCTCAGTTAATCAAGCGAAACTGATATTTTTGTCTTTTTTGTGTTTTTATCGCAAACGAGTGAAAATGGTACAAAGGTAAATAAATTATTTCACCGAAGATTCAGTTCCTTTTTAAAACAGATCCAATGATACAAAGAAAGCATTTTAGGCTTCAACAAGCGTTAGCTTATCAGAATCTCTTCCACATTGTATTTTCGCAAAATTGAAGTAAAAAATATACATTTCATCGAAGGTCAATTGCACCTCTTCGAACCTAACAATACCAGTGTCTTCCTTTAATTAGCTGTTTCTTTAAGGATGAATTATTTTTGATATTTTCTGTTGGTTTTCTACTAGGCAGAACAGTAGTATCGTCATTAATTACCTGAAAGCTTTCTTCTACATTTTATTGATTAGCCTAATAATTCACGTGGTATACACTGAAATTACAAACCTTTTATGTTATAATTCTATTACAATTCTACTTTAATTTGTCACACAAATGCATGCATGAGACAGAAGATTTTTTTACTTATTTGTCACTAGCAGAACTGTTACATCTATTGTTAGTTGCTGTCCCATCAGAACTAAATTCTTGATGAGTTTATCGGAGATGTATGGTACTTTCTTTATGCGCCCCACAAAAGATATAGTGACTATCCTCCTCCGACTGCCACTCCGGTTCTGTGAGATGTTTCCTGATGCACGCATGCCCAAGCTTGAGACGGGATACAGAGTTTCCTTGGGCACCAAACCTTCTTAAACCATGGTCGTTTAACAATTTTGGGGTATAAATTCACGTAGTAATTAATGTACGTTTCCATTCATCAGTCCAGTCTTCACGAGATTTCTCCTTTTTATTACATTGACAGTAACTGATAATTCTACGCCTCCTCTCTACGCTGTTAAACGTTCTGAACGTATCTGCTACTGAATAAATTAAAAAATTAGAATTATATGTATCATTCATAATTCCATGATGAAGAATGTTTAATGTGTCCAATTTTTTATGTAAAATTGGTTCGGATGTAATTGTAAAGTTACATCAAAAGGCTCCGTTCCTCTATATGTGTCTTCATAACAACATAAAGAGATACAAAGAGTTAAAGAGTTAGGAATCACGCCTGAAGATATTGCGTTTTAACTTAGATCGCAATAGAGAAACTGGAAAGTAAAACTGCTGCTAAAGAGGGACCAATATTAACACACATAAAAAAAGATAATGTGCTAGGGCTGTTCAAAATGAGAGGAACCATTGTTCAAGATGTAAATAACTTCGTTGCGTCCAAACACTCCTCTCCTGACGTTTCGACAAATGCGTACGGTTTTGTTCAGTGGTCAAGCCACTTGCTGAGTCTGCTAGAGACTGGAGTTGTGACAGGCTCTATTGTGTAGAGAGTATTTAGCAAACGTGCTCACGATCTAATGTTTTTTTGTCACAGTATTGTTTATTTGATTGGCACACATATTCATGCTTGGCTTACACCATAGCCGCCATCTTTTATAAGGTTGTTTGGCTTTTTTAATATTTCGACAGCCTCCCTTACTTTTCATTGTATATAACTCTGGATCTGGCTAACAGCCTTGTATTTTCCCACAGTATATTTCTCCTCCAGCTGGTGTTCCGTGGAACGCCTCAAACAGGTGCGACTCATACGTTAACGCATCCTCGCGGGCTACAGCCAGTTCTGTTTCGCCTACGTAGGCGTTGCTGTAACCACAATGTACTTCATAGATTCCACTGCTTTAGTCATTCTCAATTTTTCTTTTATTTTGTTTCGACTTCTGAATGTGGGTATTATCGTTCGGGATGTTCAAGGTGCTAAATATACAAGATAGGAATTTCGGTTAGTCACAATGAGGACTAAACTTTTGTCTCCGCTAGAAACGATCGTTTATCAGTGCTTACTACAAATACTGTAAACTGGTTCCTCTAACTGATCTGCCTATGTTTCTCATTCCCCGCCAGCCAAAGACTAGATTTGATTATGTTCTTAAATGTTCACGCAGTTGCTTCATGTTAAATAGCTTATTTCTACCACTATAATTAAAAATCTGGAAATGAGTCCAATAGTGAAATTCAAACAAAATGGCTTTTGAATCCACTGCGAGAAAAGAAAATAATGATTTACACATCTGACGGCTTGTTTAGCGAATGCCACTGTCGTCGTTTAAAGCGGAAATTTATCTCCACTAAATGTCTGCTCGTATTGTTTTTTTTTTTTTTTTTTTCTTTTTTTTTTTTCTTTTTTTTTTCATTACGTATTTAAATTGATATAAATACGTCTAATTTCTTCCCGCTATTCCTGTTATACTCTCAAGTTTCAATTCAATATCAAAAAGATTGCTCAAAACACTTTGGCTGAGAAGCATCAAAATTATTATGTTAGGGCAATGACATTTTATCGCGTCATCGTAATGGTAGGTGGAGATGTAAGTTGTTTTAACATCATTAATACTGTTCGCCTTATTAAAGGCGGTCTGTAACAAACACGGAATGTTTCCTTGCACAGTAAGACTTAATACGCGTAAAACAAACGCCACATATTCATCTGGATTGAAGATGGGTTGGTGTCTCTATTACAAACGACGCTGAACGATCAGAGAAAACCTTACGGAAGCCGACTTTTTACTGTAAAGTTTAAGCGGGAACGATTCACTTCACCAGACAGAGGGCTCTCAAGAATACAGAGTCTCCTGTTTACTTCTCATCAGTTCTCTATTTACTTGCAAAGAAAAAAAACAATTTTTTACTGATGACTAAACGTTGTAAATACATTAGAAATTACTGAAGTGATGATTGTAAACAGAATTTAATGAAAATATTCTTTGTATTGCTTGCGATAAAATTTTACATTCATAATTTTGCTTTATTACAGCCATGTTAGCATACAATCATCTGAAATTTGCGACTTCATTACTCAAGGAAATACCTGCAACTGGAAGTTTATTCTTGCTAGAGGTAAGGTTTTGGCCAAATCCGATGTTTATAGTCTATGTTTTGTGTACGAGCGATTGTTATATTTATTATTTTTATTTATCTTTCCATATACAACATAGCCCAGCAACTAGAATCTAATCTGGGCCCTTATTTCCATTATTTTTAAATACATATATATTTATATCTTATGTATTTAACGTATTCACTTTATAAACAATGAATATAAGATAATTTGATTCAAGTTCCAATGTCTCTACTATTACTACTGTTACTGGGTACAACCACCAACACTACACCCACTACTTCTGCTATTGTTCCTAATATTACTACTAACATTACTATTACTACTAATACCAAAATGAGCGATTGTCGTACTGCTATAAGATTTAAATATGAAGCGTAAGACCATCGTGAAATAACAAAATTACCGAAATCCGTTACGCAGCCGTAATGGCCGATTGGCTAGTGGCATGATTTTATCTCAGAAATTTTTTTTTTTTTTTTTTTTTTTTTTTTTTTTTTTTTGCCTCGATGTAGAGGAAATTAGAGGTGGAAAGGACTGCAGCAAGCAACGGGAAGGTTGATCATGACGTTTTGAAGGACACAACCCTACATTCATTTGGAGTGATTTGGGGAAACCATTGAAAACCAAAATCTGGATGGTTGAATGAGGATTCGAACCTGCGTCCTCCCGAATTCGAGGGCGATGTGTTACTGCCCCCCACTACGTTCGGTTTCATCCTAGGGAAGTTGTTCCTACTCAGATTTCTCTGATCACGTTTTTAATGCCTCAATCCAGATTTTTAAAATTAATGTTTGTGAAAACAAATATCTGCCGCGTTCCCATCGTAGACTAGGGAACACTTTGGGTAGTAAGTTTGCATATAAGGATATACAAGATTCCGGGGATAGGATAGAACGGGTTCGTTGACCGGGCTGGATAGTCTAATTGGTTTGGAGGAACTTTAGGGTAGTGTAGAGAAACAGTTTAAAGTTTTACACATTTGCTACTTTCCTTTCACAGAACGGAACTCACAATTTACTCAGAGTTCGAATATAACAAATGCAGCGCTTAAAGCGTCGGACCCAACAGTGACACAATTTTTTCTTGCTTCTTGTATCGGATATTAAGCACCCAACCGTTTCTTGTAGTTACATCTCAACGCGTTGTGGTCAGGTTTGACGCGGGTCCTTCTGTACAGTCAAACAGTTTTGACAATACGGTTTGCCTCAAACAAATATCTAAAAGACTGATTCGCTTTCAACGTATTTATAATTTTACACAATCGAAATTTTCAAACGCAGTAGGTCTACTATTCAATAGAAGAACTCTCGAAAATTTTGCAAGTTATAAACTAAATAAAGTAACAATGAGACTGTAATGGTATAGCTATCAGAGATTGTTTCGCATTTACCTGCAAGACTTGCCAGAGAGAAAAATCATTTCGTGAGCCACTAAAACTAGCTTCTCTGGATAGTCAGAGATAACTTATTAGATTAGTGGGGGGATGGTTTGTCTTCGGTATAATGATTATAACTGTGTTAAGGATGATTATGTCTGAGAATGCGAATGGGAAAAGACTTTGCATCAACTTATTTCGGACGCGGATTTTGTAAATTTCAGATGACTTCACCACTTCTGACTGGCTGATCCTCTGCTACTCTCGTCACTTGACTACTTCTCGTCACTCTGCTACTTGAACATGTGAAGGCTGTGTTTTTCTCTAGATTCTTAACTACGGAAACGCTGAATGGGATCAACAGAACTTAAGTAAAATTAAAATTGTGCTTGTAACTAGGGCAACTCCGTGTTATCCGAGTGAAGAGTTAATCTCTTTAAAACAGCCGAGAACGTCTACAAATATAATGTTTCTTCACTAAGCAGATTGGGATACCTTCTTGGGTCTTAAACTACTTGGTGGATTATTATGGAAACATCATGGTAATAACTTGTCAGCTGGTGCAAGGACGTCAGACAAAATCCTGCAGCAGGAATTCCCAAGGTTGTGATGAGCTACAGAATCGGAAGTAGAAAATGTCTCCACTGAAAGAATGGCGAGACATTTTTTTAAGATTGTAAGAGTCCTTACAGTACTACAGTTTGACAAAATTATTACTACTATGGTGTGATTAAACAATATATTACTACTATGGTGTGATTAAACAATATATTGACACCTGATTACACGCTAGGTTCATTGCCTTGTATTCGAATCAAAGTTTGCTGATTCGATCATAGGTGAAAGAGGAAATTTCTTTTACCATGAAATGCTTGCTCAGTATATTAGCATAGATGTTGACAGATAGTTTCTAACCGAGTGTGGTATGTGAACGGTAACGCTACGGCCTTGCAGTTGGGAGGATGCGAGTTTGAATCCACGTCCGGCCATCCAGATTTCAGTTTTAAATGGTTTCCCCAAATAAGCCATGGCCGAGTTCCTTCGCTCTTCATTGCCCCTAGTCCTTTCCGGGCTCTAATGACCTCGACGCCGACAAGTAGTAAAGAAATAAAACCTACTTGCCCCAAACCTCTCCGTACCGCGTTAAGTGGGAACATTCAAGACAATATTGAAGGTGATTCCTCATTGTAATAGGTAGTTAACCATTAGGAACAACGGGCACCGGATTTATCCATTCTCTTTCGTTTACGCTCTTACAAAACAAAACCAAACACAGTTAAACAGACAATATTCTCCAATGTAACCCTGCTCTTCATAGCGCATTCATGTTTCACCGGGCAGGCAGAAAGTGCCCAGCTTCAAACCGCATGCCTAATGTACTAGCTGTTCGGACTGCCTTTTTTATTTTGACAGTTTCTCCAAGGCTAACACTGGATTGCTATCCAATTTCAGCCTTATAAGTTCCCATTTCACACAGAAAATAGTACAATCTTGATGCATTTAAAAAATTAATTGGCAGAGAGGACACAGAACAGAGGTAGAAAACTCAGGGATTCTCTGGAGCAGCGCAAAATATGAAGAAAAAAATATCCACAATTGAAGGCTAAGCAGATTGACTATGATTTTTGCATCAGTGGTTCAAATAGAGAAATTATGGAAAATTTCAAACCAAATCTCGTTTGGGAAAAAATATGCGATATATTTTCAGAAACAGCAGGAAAAAACGCGGGAGCTCTGAAACTCTGCTCTGATTTCTAAGTAGTTTGTTTGAAATGCATACTCCCAGCGGTACACATACTGTTGGAAGCTTTTCTGAAGTGCAGTACAAACGCCGTCGCTTTGTTTTGGTCCATCATTCAAACCAGGTCCTCTTGAGACACATTTTCAGGTACACCGACAGCTAAAACACCAGTGAGTCATGTCTTCTTTTATTTTAATGACGTCAAGGTCAATAACGCCGGTAGAGGATTGAAAGCAAAAGACTGGAAGGAAATTAACTACAATGCTCATCACGACATTCGCCTGAAGTTATTTCGGAAAACCATGAAAAAGAAAATCTGTACTGCCAGGCCTAAGGTAAAACGCGCATCCTCCGGAAAGCCAGACCGTAATATTAATCGCTGTTCCATCAATTTGTTGGGAAAGTAGGGAGCAATTTTTTATATGGCCAAGTCAGTCAGATGGAAAAAATTAGAAGATTTTATCACTTCGTGATAAATAAAAGCACGGTGAGTGTTCAATGCACTTAATCAAGCACTAAACTTCACTACATCGCCAACGTTTCTTTTGTTTCAATACCACACATTTTCTTGCTAGAAAATATTTACTCGCTATTCAAATGTTTTATATCATTTATTTATCAATTTTTTATACATTTTAGTTTGCTTGGTCAACCGTGTGTCGCTTCCTGCTTACTTTGACAATTAGTTTTAAACAACTGGCAGCCGAAATTCGTCTTTGGGTGGAGGAGACACAAAGCAGTTAGGAACGTTTCCATACAATTTGCCGAATAAGAGCAAGTGGGGTTATTTGGTATGAAAGGGTGCAAAAAATTCATATTTTTTTTTTTTTTTCAGATGATCATCATCGAGTTTCACTGCCCGGATGAGAATACGTACGGTGCAATCGACCTCCTCAAACAATGCGCCCAAGTCTAAACTATCTGGAGGGATACTCGCAGGATTTTCCTTTTTCGACTGCGATTAAAAGCACCGCGCCGAGCAGCTTGTGAGTGGTGGAACTGCGGGGACTGCCTCCGCAGAGGCCCGCGCAGAATGAGACCTGTTAAACACTGCCAACACTTGCAAACGAAATTCCCCACCATTGCAAAGCCGATGCGGTGGGTTTATTTCGTCCGAGAAGAAACGGTAAAACTTCCATATCAAATTAAAAAAAAGAAAAAATCTGAATTACTAGTAAAAGTGCTAGGCATTAGCTAACAAAGATAAACATCTGCTTTACATTAGACAGCATCTGTTAGGACCTAATAGACGAGACGAATTTGAGTGCATCTTATTGGAGAGCTTCATCACTTCTGTTCAGTGCCAGATGTCGATATCTGGCATCTCGCATTGAATGTGCAAATACTTCTTCACACCAGCTTCCGGGGTGGTTTCGTATCCAAATGTCAACTGCGTCGGTCTTCTTCTAGGGCAAAACCACATTAAGCTGCGTATCACTGGTTCTGCTGAGGACAACTACAGGTCTTCTAGAATGTTAATTAAGCTTGTGTAAAACAGTTTCGACTCGGTGACGTGCTGTCGCAGTAATCACTTCGATCTATCGTTTCATCTTACAAGGGGGCGTCCATTAATTACGTGAGGTGAAATATGGGGGCGGGAGGGGTCCGGCGATATATCACCGAGGGGGAGGGGGGATTGACGGAAATCTCACATGATCTTTTGAAATTCATGAACGGCAGTAAAACATGGATGTCGACTTTTGGAGGGGTATGAAAAAAGTTCTCATAAAACAACGAGGTCGATCAGAAAAGGGGGGGGGGGGATCCCGTCAAAATCTCACGTCATCTTAGGGGAGGTGTGTTCCGAACAGATCTCACCAGAACAAAGGGGGTCCGGAATTCTGGAAAACACCTCACGAAATTAATGGACGCCCCCCCCCCCCCCCACGGCAGCGAAGGTAGCTGTTATAACGTTATACGTGGCAGAACTTATCCGGCAGGACAACCGAGAAGAATTTTTAGCACGGAGAGTATTTAATGCGTTCGCAGAAACCTTCGAGTGCACATTGCCTAATAATATTTCTGAAAGTTTTTTTTTTTTTCCAGACAGTGTAAAAGCTAATGGTCAACATATTGCTACAGTCTATTCTGTGTACAAATTTGAAGAGAATGAAGTGTACAGTACAATATTGGGTTTTCCATGGTTTCCCCAAATCACTCCAGGCAAATGCCGGGATGCTTCCTTCAAAAGGCCATGGCCGAATTCCTTCCCATTCCTTGCCCCCATCCTTGCCCCCCATCCTTTCCCGTCTCTAAAGACCTCGATGTTAAAAAGAGACGTAAAGCAGTTACAAAAAAAAAAAAAAAAAAAAAAAAAAAAAAAAAAACTACAGTATAATATTTTCTTTCGATGGCAATATTCCGTTACCGTTTAACGTGCAGTGTTCCCCAGTAACATTGCCTCCTCAAATGTTTAAATTGTTATCATAGGACACATCTGTTGTTAGGTTTCGATACCTTGAAATACGTTTCTCGGCGGCAATTTATTAGTAGCAACATATTTTCACTTTTGGCGGTTCAAACAAAGGTGCGGGTGATAACGATTAAACTGAGCGTGGTGGGTGAACGGTTAACGTTCTGGCCTCACATTCTGGAGGACGCGGGTTCGAATCCCCATCCGGGCATTCAGATTTGGGTTTTCCATGGTTTCCCAAAATTACTCCAGGCGAATGCCGGAATGCTTCCATCAAGAAGGCCATGGCCGAATTCCTTACCGTTCTTTTTCCCAGTCCCATCCCGCCTCTAAACCTTAGCCGTCAACGAGACGAAAAGCATTAAGTAAAAATAAAAAAAAAAAAAAAAGATAGCGATTAGAACCATTTTCTTATAATTGCAAATTAGTAGTTTCCATTAAGCAGATACAGTCCAAAAATTCCAGTTACTGACAGCGAACACTAACATCGTAGTGATAATATTATGGTGATACTGCAGTGGGAAGACCAGCTAATGTATCAGGTCTCCAGGAGATGCCGTAAGTTACAGTGCTATATTGCACAGTACTTGGGGAGGTTCTTTACGTGTCCCTCTCGACCTCAAAATTGATTACGATCAGGAATTGGAAGATCCAAGCACAATTTTAAGAAGTGAGGCTTCATGCAAGAGGGGCAATCCTTTGTGAATTTGCCGAACAGCAGACAACAAAGCACCTGCTAAATTGCTTTCTGTGTCCATTTACCTGCACAGAAGTGGACCTGGCGGTAACCAATAACAATGCTATCAACACTGCCACATTTTGGGCGCATGTAAGTAGAACCTAAAATTACTGTCATTGTCATTGATCTTTATTTATTTTGTTTTGTGGTACTAACACTAAACAAAGAGTAACAGTACTTTTAGATTTCAATCTGTCAACTGCCCCATTTCGTATTTTAACTCGACGTTCCCTAGTCACTCGTAGATGGCTACGTCTGCCGAGTGAAGGTGTTCAACTTTACGAAGGATCTATAGATACATAAAGCGTTATAGTTAAGTGTTATGAACAAAGTATGCTATACATGTATTCCATGACTCCATACGCATCATATTGGTCCGCAATGTATTAGCTGAATTCTGACGTCTTGAATTTCGTAAAACTGGTGCTCCTCTGCGAAACGCAAACTGAAATTGGCCAAAATTTGTTCATAACAATATTTAACTCAAACGATAATTGGGTGGCCTGAATAGAAATTTTTAAAGCTTCAGTTCGAATTTTTCGTCTTAAACAACGTTAAATTTCATATTCTTATCACCGATTGGAAACGTGCTAACATTCTTAATGGAACGCTTTCGCCATTAATATAACAGAAGTAATAATTTAGCTATATTATCGTCTTTCCCTGTATTTTACGGTTGCACATTACAGGTACATTTACAATGGCGTTGGCTTGTCAACAGCAAATAACGCAATTTTTGGAGATACTATGAGAATTACGTCATTTAAAACTTAAATGTGTCTGTGGAAACTCTGAATCTTCAACAACGTAATTTTTTCCTCTTGACGCTCTTACAGTGAAATATACCCCTGAAAGCGAGTAAACAGAATATGCTGGTAAATGCATACTTCAGAATTATTTGATAAACATATCTTTTTATTAAGTCATAAGGATTGAAATTTTTAGCAGGTGAAGACATAAGTACATATTTGAGCTATGGGGTAAGCGGCAGATGCATCAAGATAACAGAGTATTGTTTTTACTGAATTTAATGTACTGTTTAATCAAAACATAATTGCTGTATCTCAGTTTTACTTTCAACTTGTACTCTAAACTATTTTTTTGTGCTACACATATGATAATCACTTCCTTCGTTTCTACCGCTCGGTTGTGTATCAGTGCTTAGCAGTTTATGGCTGAAAAATAAATGATGGTAAACTGTCTGTGGGAGAATGACAGCTAAAACTTAGCAGTTTTACAGTGTAGCTGAGAAACACGTTATTTGCATTCAATTAGAGCCAATTTTTCATCTTCTTTGTGCGGATAAAAATTCTTAGGAATTTTTAATGCTTTAATTTTCAGATGATATCATATATTTGGTTTTTGCGCTTAACTTTATTCATCAATAATTATTTTTATATAAATTTATTGTGTTACTTAGAACTTTCACATTTTAACGCAAATGCTAGGTCTCTATAAATTTTAGCTATTTGTGCCTAATTGTAGGTTTATTTTATTAGAAACTAATTTTATTTAAAACTTATATTGATTTCAATATACCGACTACAAATCCAATGATAACAAAGAAGGTTTTCTGTCTTTCGATGTTGCGGTTCAATTATGATGTCAGCACACGCTTCTCGCGGATAGTACACGCACACAACATTTCTCTTAACAATAAAGAAAGTTTTGATGGTGGAAGTTTGGAATATATGGATAGCATAGTGAGAGATAATATCATCATTTGTAAACGAATCAAAAGGCATAAGATCTAGATAACATGTTATCCTGGCTGTCCGGGTGGAACCGCGTTAATTTATCGAAACCTGATGTCAAAGAAACGTCAGGTTTCAATAAATTGACACGGTTACACCCGGACAACCAAGATAGAATTGACAACGACTGCGGAAGTCTGCGCAACCACACGTTGATAACATGTTTTAAGAAGGGAATTGACTCACTGCAAAAAAAAGTTTAAAAACCACGATTTTATTTCAAAACAGGAATAAATATTACATATTTCTCCTGGAAGGAACGTAAAATCATTGATACTATCCTTAATGAATTTGTATTAGATGAAATAAATAGGTCTGTAAAAGTTTTCTGTTATTCTGTTTTTAAGTAGTTGGTTTCCAAACGTTTGTAAATTTAGTTTCCTTAACACCTGCACGGATATCAGTTCATACTGGTGCTTGAGGAGTTTCCGCTTCTTTATAAAGACACGACTGAGCGTAAAACCGAAATGATCTGCCGTGCCCGCAGAGGACCATCAGCGAAAATAAGGACAACAATTTCAGCAGAAGAGGGTTCAAATCCGTCTCAGACGCATTCGAAGTAAGAACGGAAATTTGTGGTTTTGTGAAGTCAAATTGTTACGTGGGAGCTAAAAAGATTGGCGCCATAAATATCTTTCATCAGAAAGAGAAACTATTTAACATTAAAACAATTTTGAAAGATTAAATACATGAAGCGTAATACTGTATGAAAAGGAAGCATGGGTGGACAAACCAAACAAGAGATCGCGTGAAAAATGATAGGCTAAACGAATAAAATGTGGAATGAGAAACGAACACATCTGGAGAAAATATGGATGGAAATTGAATTTAAGGAGCAATTCACTGAGGTACGGGTGATAATATGGGCGATTAATTTCTTTGGTTGAGGAACTTAACATTTTTCCTTCCACTCTATAGCTCATATATTCTGAGAAAATGCTTTATAACGTAAGGCATTAATAATTGCCAATCAAAGAAACTCAACTCTTTGCTTAAACCAATAAAACGCTACAACAGTACTTAGAATGGATAATCCTGTAACTGAAACTTATATGCGATATTATTTGCTTCCTTCAATTAAAGAAAACCCTGGTAGGGTGAACTTTATACGGAGCTTAACTCGGCAGCGCACGGAATATCGCGTCAGATGTATCAGTAACAAGCAGAATGCTGTAGACAGCTTTATGTGCCTGTTAAGTTAGTTTACTTATATCCGCCCTTTGTTTTAGCCACATGTGAGCAGTTAGAAATCAGGAAAAGTACGTCGTTGTCATTGTAAGAAAGCTCGAGCGTCTTTTAATTTAAAACCACCCTTTGATATTAATGATTTCTTGCACCAAATTTTAAAAAAAACTTTAGGAAGGATGTGTAATCGATATAAATTTTTGTTAACTTTATGTTACAAGATTTTTAATAATAACGTTATATAATTCTGGAGATTCGTTTAGTGAGCAACGAATAAAATCAAGAATCTATTTTTTTTTTTTTTGGCACTTCTTTGGCAAAAATATTTTCAGGTGTTTCCCTAGTAGACTTTGGGGAAGGATTTTTTCGCCTGTTTTAAAACCGAGAAGAAAGTATTTTTCTATATTGTTTGACTCTAACGATTCTCGAATCATACACATCAAATACACAGTTAAATATACATTGTACAAATTAACAGCTTTAAACACATTTTGCCCAGTACTTCGCATCCCCAAGTGCATTCGGTGTTGCTCGATACAGGTCATCATTGTTGCAGGATGATGGTCACATAGGGCACTCAAGCATATTGTATAATCCTCAGCTGTACCGCTTGACATTTACACGCTTCTTCTGATCTCAGCACTTTCAATTTCAAGGCCAAATTAAATCGGAGTAAGAAATAATTATAGATGAAATTGTGACACTACATATTGATGAACAGTTTCCCGAAGAAATTTCGTCTTTAGTATACCGTCCTGCCAAATACATCAACATTTCTGATTTGGCAACCAGGGGTATCATACGCAGCCCCTTTTCAATGCTTGATATATAAAAAGACGCCAGTGTAGTTATCAAAATTATAATGGTGGTTATTAATATTCAAAACTAATTGTCAATGCGTTTGTGTTCAGGAACCACTGAATCGGTTTGTCTTTTATAAAACTGTGGCATTTTTTTAAAAATCGACATCATTAAATTAAAACAATAAAACTTAAGGCTATATTTATCAACAACAGGAATAATTTTTTTTAAAGAATCTCTTGGAGTTAGCTCTTCTTTCATACATTGTTAAAATTCTTGGCAAAAACAACATTAACAGTAATGGTTGAGTTTCATATGTTAATCAACGTGTATTTTTGAAATATGAAGATTAAGAATCAAAAATATAACAGTGGAAACTATTGGTAGTTTAATTGAAGTAATCTAATTTGGAAAACTTACGATAGCGAACTAAGTAAGTGAAAACACTTTTAACTGAAAACAAGTATCATTTTGAACGGAAGATATTGTAGAGATTCGCATATATATCGATACGATAAATATATTTTTGCCGGTTTTTTTTTTTTTTGGCTGAATTTAAGTATCAGAACACAGGTAAATAATTGACAAAAATATTTACAGTTTCAATGTTTACGTGAAGAGAAATAATTAATTTCTTGTTTCATTGTCGATGGCGTTTTATTTACGAGTGTGACCTCAAAATGTAATTATTCCGAAGAGTGATCCATCAACATTAATATCTTCTATAAGTTTCAAATAAATATCCATAAACATACTTGCAATTCACTTTTCAACAGTCACTAATTACATAATAACATCTCACTATTGTAATAAATCTTTATGAAAAGGTGTACTTAGAACTATTCGTTTTGTGTAAAACACAAAATATATCAGGCTACAAAATCATACATCCTAATGCACAGAAACATTATAGGCTCATGTAGGTTTCCGTAAGGGATTTGTTCGAAAAGTGTTGACGAGCGACTGACAGTCAACCTGGGAATACATGCTTCCACTCCCTCTCTCCGCATCTGTCCCACATTTTCTCGGCTAAACACTACGTTCCCAAAGCAAATTTTCCGACAGCGAATCAATCGGGGGCAATACTTGATCTTCCAAGCAGCAGTTAGACTGGAGTTTGCAGTCCCAGGGAGAAGAGAATGTGACGAATCAGCAGGTGGGTAACCTTATTTACCACGGCAGACGGTACAATACTTTCTGAAGAGACCTCATTTGTTAGACTTGAAATAAACAGGATGACTCAAAGATATATGAAAATTGGAAGATACTGCCCAAAATAGTCAATTAGGCTCTAAAAGAAACAACTGTAAATATAATAATAATAATACTAGAATTAATTTCCGTGGTTATGATTTTCAGCTGTAATTTTGAAAATTTGACTTTTACTGGCCCTAGAACATTAGAGCGACGAGGAAGATGGTAATAGAATATTGAAGATGTCTCAATTAATATCTGTAAACCATATAAAATTATTATCTACTTTGGAGCTGGAGTTTGAAATAATACCTCTCTTTCATGGTATCGACAATAAATATAATAGCTTTCTTGATATTTTCTAAAACTGTAATCCATCGCCAATAGCTGGAGAATAACAACACCAAATATCACGGATGCCTTATTGCCTTCAGTGACAGACGTTATTATAACATACGTCTTTGTCCACCACATGACTCCTCCTCAATTACCTATGACTCAAGAAAAAGCAGAAACCGTCACAAGTATCAAACGTGATTAGGGATTACAAGTAAATATTCCGACCAGAAAACAGTGGAGTGTAAGAAATAAAATCGTTTCTGCTCGTGTAGTTAAATTTTCTAGTGTGGTATTTATTTTTATATCTGTTTAATAGCTACGAAATAGTGCCTTTCTTCGGACTATAACGAAAATTATATGAGAGTGCTTAGAAACCACCCTCATAACCACCGTCTCTACGAGGAGAAGCTGAGCGACTCACCTGCCTCCTGCGGCCGAACATGTACTCTGAGAGGAGGTCCCCGGGCAGAGGCGACAGGAACGGGCCGGCCATGTCGGCGTCTGGGGGTGCAGTGACGCTGGCCGCCTGGCGACGGGGCTGTCGCGACGCCGCTGTCCCCGCCCCGCCCCTCCGGCCCGGGGGCGCGCGCCCCCATTGGCCCGGCCGTCGGGACGCCGCCACGCCCACCGCACACCCCGTGTGCGCTCAACTTGGCGGCCAGCAGCAACCCCGACCAGACGAATAACAAGCTCTTTACTGAGTCAACCTGCAGCCAACAAATGACTCCGGAAATTTTGGAATGGCAACAAAATTTATAATTAAAAATCAGCAGAAATGAGTAATTGGAAGTGATAATTACTGAATCAGTAATGCTATTGAGCGAAATCAGTTGAGCATTACTTCCACATTCCACCCACGACTCTGGAACAGTGAGTATCCTTCCTGAAATTCCATCAGAAGTTAATTTAGTTTGTCATTTAGTTTTGATCAAACTATAATAACCAGCATCCAAGGAAATGAACCGTTGTTTAGTGCATTACAAAGCTTACTAGAATTCAGTTCTTGGCTGGAAAGTATTACTGTGAGAGGTTCTCTCCTCTTAGCGTAGTTCGTAATTCCACATTAAGCATGTAATTATGATCCTGGGGAGCTTCCAGTCACTGGAAACACAGTCCCCTCCAGCGTCTCTTGTTCTTACACCATTATTCCTTTTCCACCTCTTCCCATTTCACTCCTCTCTCTTGAACGCTCTTAATCCATCTATCCGGTGGCTTTCGTTTTATTTTTCGTTTAATTTTGTCTTTCCGGGAACTAAAACTAGTGGAATATGTTCACCTGTTTCAGATTTCGAAACAACTAAGTATTATTGGTTCCCCTCGTTCTTCTCACTATAGTTTTGTAAAATTCTCCCTTTAATAGTCCATTAGTCCCAACGTCTACTGGATTGCATTCTGTTGACAAGACGTCTACACAGTGAGGAACGTAGTAATGCCCCTTTTTCCCTTGTTTTTTTTTTCTGATTTGGAAGTACACTCAAACTCAGACTCCATTCTCATACGATATTCCTTCAGCAATATTCATTTGAGGTTTCCACTGTGATGAAAATGGTCCATTATTACCGCCAAAAAGAACTGTACATTCCATAATTCCTTGAACAAGTTTCAGAGATACCTAATCGATCTTTTTGGAAGTTATTAGAAGTTTCAAGAGAACACTGCCGAATCCGTGCAAGTTTATGTGAGCATTTTCCGACGTCATTGCAAATGTAAACGACAGTTATCATATCGTTACTTCTTCGTCAGTTGTAGCAATTATAAAGAGTTATGCAGGATTAGATACCGAATTTTCGAATGATAAGAAGCGGTCTGGTGGCTAAGTGGTGAAGGCGAGGTCGACATGTTCTCGGTTCCAATATCTCTCTCGGCGTGGATTTTAAAAGGTCGTTAACCCGATCTTCACCTCTGGCACAGCTTGCTGTGCAATGTGAAGTACACCAAAACGCTTCCATGGTTCTGACTCCACGTTAAAATTTACGTCCCCTTTATCCGGAAGGATTACCGGGATGGGTTAGGATAGAAACTGACCGCCTTTCCTGTCATATCAGGCTTAGCACAGTGCAGCCAACCAGGACCAGGGCTTAGTTTTAGCTTTAAGAGCCTAATTTGTGTCACAATGACATCATACAATAAGAGATAAAAGATTTCGCACTATTTTCTTCTTAGATAGGTTACCTGTAGATTACTGTAACTCTCATCTCGAAAATCATCATGTAAATTATAAATAATTTTCTCGGGTGACTAGCCGAGTTATATGAATGTTATGGTTACACGATATTTCGGCGCACTGAATCATCGACGCCATCTTCTGGTGAAGTGAGGTCAGGAACGTGCGAAGTTGCTGAGCTAGACCAGATTACCGCTGCTAACCTCTGATTGGTCGGCTGTAGAACCAGTCGTAGCAGGGGTCAAATCTCGTTGCGGCTTGAATCGATGCTAAGGTGGAGTTACGGCTAGATTTGATGTCCGTTTTTACATGGCATGTAGCGGACGGGCTTAAAGTCATCGCTCCTTCGAAGATGATATCATAAAACAAAGCATTCAGCATAAATTGTTTATCAAACTGATGGGTCAACACGGATCCGTTGCGGGCCTCATATTGAGCCATGCTGCCACATGATTGGTCAGATTTGTAACCAATCGTAGCCGGGGTCCTGCCTCGTATCAACACATCGTTCCATACTGGGAGCTTCTGGAACAGCATCCTTACAGAAGCAGTAGAAATTCGTCTCGCGTCTAACCTCGTCAACCGCGACAGCGGGTACCAGCTGAGTGAAGCCTGGACGCCAGTCATCAATACTATTCGCCGACAGCGCGACCGGGACTCAATACACGGCGCGTCCAAATCAACGGGAAGTTCGGTAGTAACATAAGTGAGCAATTTGTTACTCAGGCATTAATGATCAGCTTACGGGAAAGTTTTTGCCTTCTGATTTTTTTTTTTTTTTTTTTTTTTTTTTTTTTTTTTCCTTCTATGGAACGATGTGTTGGTACGAGGCAGGACCCAGGCTACGATTGGTTACAAATCTGACCAATCATGTGGCAGCATGGCTCAATATGAGGCCCGCAACGGATCCGTGTTGACCCATCAGTTTGATAAACAATTTATGCTGAATGCTTTGTTTTATGATATCATCTTCGAAGGAGCGATGACTTTAAGCCCGTCCGCTACATGCCATGTAAAAACGGACATCAAATCTAGCCGTAACTCCACCTTAGCATCGATTCAAGCCGCAACGAGATTTGACCCCTGCTACGACTGGTTCTACAGCCGACCAATCAGAGGTTAGCAGCGGTAATCTGGTCTAGCTCAGCAACTTCGCACGTTCCTGACCTCACTTCACCAGAAGATGGCGTCGATGATTCGTCAGTTCCGAGTTGGCATCCGCTAAGTCTAGATGTGCGACAAGGAAAGTGCTCGCCGCGCTGTCGCGCCGGGCGGGTCGAGTGCCCCACCGCACTCGGCTTTGCCGGCGGCAGTAGCGGCCACGTTGACGACCCGGCTAACGGAAACGGACTTGGCAACGGATATGAATAGGACGGCTACGCAAGATGGTACGACAACCTGGCAACCGAACTCGGATTCGAATATGGATACTACTGGGACCATCCACACAACGCAATCGACAACCGGGCCTGCCCACGGACTTGACTCCCGCGCAACTAAGCGATGCACCTCACCGCTCCTCGGTGGTAAAGCGAAGATGTCGAGGAGTGAGAAGAGAGCCAGCCATAGTAAACTCAGCATCCCTGTGTCGCAGCTCGCCACGACCAGCAAAGACAAGAAGGCGGGAAAGAAGAAAGTCATCGGTGCCTTCAGTTTCCCGGAACCATCCGCCACTTTCCCGTTTCGCGGTAAATCCACGAACAAGAACAGAAAAACAAGTTCAGCTGGGGACCAAACAGACGGTGCAGGGTTCACGGAGGCGCGTCGCACCTGTAAACCTCCGCCTACTCTAGACCCTGGCAGAATTGAACTCAGCAACCCATATGACGTGCTGATCCAGGAAGAACCAGAGCAGCATCATCAACAACAACAGCAGCAGCAACAAACACAGCCACAGCAGAAGCTCCAGCAGCAACAACAGCAGCTACGGCAGCAACACCAGCAGCCACAGCAGCAACAACAGCAGCCACAGCAGCAACAGCAGCAACAACAGAAGCCGCAGCAGCAACAACAGCAGCCGCATCAGCAGCCGCAGCAACAACAACAGCAGCAGCAGAGCTCCAAACAGCAGATCCCGCCCATCGTGGTACAGTACCCCAACACATACAAGGAACTGTACCAGATGGTGAAAGGAACACTGAACGGGCGGCCTTTCCAAGCCAAGTCCGCCGGTGGAGATAAAGTCAAACTGACATTATCCAACACTGAAGATTACCTGGACGTCACCGCAGTGCTGCAGCGGAGGAAAATACCTTATTATACATTCCCGTCCGCGGCGGAAAAGTTACTGAAGATCGTCGTCCGTGGCATGCCCTCGAACATGCCACCGGAAGATATCAAGGAAGAATTAGAGGAGCTGGGACTCGACATAAGAACAGTAACACAACTAAAGAGACCTGGCGGCTCTGAAGTAATGCCTCTTTTCCTTGTGGTGCTTCCAGATCGGCCTCAAAACAGGAAAGTGTTTGAACTGGAAGTACTGATGTCCCTACGGATTAAAGTAGAAAAATTGAGGTCCTCCAATGGCCCAGTTCAATGTTATAATTGTCAGGCCCTGGGGCATGTTGCGAGACATTGCAACATGCCCCCAGTGTGCGTCAAGTGCGCAGGGGCGCACCTGTCCAACGCTTGCACCATGAGGAAGGGTGAAAACGCCCCGACATGCGCTAACTGCAAAGGCAGCCATGTCGCGAGCTATAAGGGGTGTCCAGCGTTCAAACGCGCCCGAGATAGACAACGGGGTGTCACCTCTACCCAGACAAACAAGGAGCAGAAGAAGACGAACGCAGAGAAGAAGGCGGAAGAAACACCTGCCCAGGAATCATCAGCTACCAACCAACACAGGCGCCAACGAGAAGATAAGAATAACGCCCAGAACCCACCTCAGAAGAATGGCAAAGGCCAGCAAAAAGGAAGCAAGAAGAGTGAGGCACAAATGCCAATCGACCACTCGGAAATCACCTCCTTTGCTGAAGCCGTCACTGGTCAAAGTCAACCCAAGGGAAACAAAAAACCTGCAGCCAACAAGAGCAGCCATCCCAAACCTGGCCAACAATGCCAAAATTGTAACCACAACAGAAATTCTTCTGATTCTGCGAATGGAGGGACGATGGACCAAATGCTAACAATAGTAGGCAACCTTTTCAACATGGTGACAACGCTTCTCACTAAATTCGACCAACTAGCCGCGGACATAGCAACCGCAGTTAAGACGGCCCTAACAACCGACAACCCTGGCAACCTTTCTCCCCACAATGGCTAGAACGCATATACAAGGACTAACCATGTGCATTTGGAATGCTGACGGCATCCACTCACAAATTGGTGAGTTCAGACAATTTCTACGAGACGAGGATATAGACATATGCCTCGTGTCTGAGACACATCTCAAACATGGCCTCAGAGCCACAGTTGCCAACTACTGCTGCTACCGGCAAGATCGACCAACAGCCGGAGGCGGTGTTGCAATTTACATCAAACACGGCATCCCTCATCATGAGCTGCTTTCGCCCCAGACAGAGCAGCTGGAAACAAAGGCTATCGAGGTGCAAACCAGTAGCGGGCCAGTCACGGTGGTCTCTGCCTACAGACCACCGAGCAGAAGACTAATCGAAGATGACTTCACCCAAATATTAAACTTTCGAGGCAAACTCCTCATAGGGGGAGACTTAAATTCTAAACACACTGACTGGAACTCCAGAGTGACCAACACTGCAGGGCAGCAACTACACAGAATTGCACGTCGGCACAACCTACTAGTCTGGGGACCAGAGCAGCCTACACATCATCCTTGGAATGGTGGTAGACCGGACGTCCTGGACATCGTTATGACACGAGGAATCACTGGTTACGTCTCCACCACCACGATGAACAGGCTATCCTCAGACCACTCGCCGGTCATAATTGAAATCGACCTCGGCCCCTGGAGACCAGCCACTATAAATCATCCCAATTACAAATCAACCAACTGGGACAGCTTCCGAGCAGATGTAGCGGAATCCATGATAAGACTGCGACCTATTGACGCCATGAACCTTGAGTCAGCCATCAAACAGGTCACAAAAACCATCTTAGACACTGCAAACAGAGCCACGCCTCCAGCGGTCGACAGAAGTCAATCGCGCCAACTACCTCCACACCTATTGGCGCAGATCCGACACAAAAACAGAGTTGCCAGAGAATGGCACCTAACCAGACGTCCCGACACCAGACGCCTACTCAATCGGCTGCAGCGAGAGCTGAAGGCGGCGATCCAAGATCACCGCAACAGAGAATGGTCCGCACGCTTAGCCACCCTCCAAATTAGTGACGGTACCTTATGGAAAGAAACAAGGCGTTTCACCAAGAGGAAAACAAAAATACCACCGCTGCACGGTGAAAGGGGCATAGTGTTTAGCGACCAGGACAAAGCAAATGCACTGGCAGATCATTTTGAGCGGCAATTCAGATCCGCTCAGGACTATGATGAGGATGAAATTGCGGACATCCGTCGTCGACTGACCAGATTCCTCTCAGTTGATGATGAAGACTACACCATAGACGAAATAACACCTGAAGAAGTTCGCAGCATTATAAACCGGCTTCATCCTAGGAAGGCTCCTGGGATCGACAATATTAGTAACCAACTATTGAAAAATCTTCCCCAACAAGTCGTCGACCACATCACTGATATATTCAACATTATCATAAGCAGCCAGCTCTTCCCTCGCTGTTGGAAACGGGCCACGGTGGTTGCAGTACCAAAGCCGGGGAAAAACACCCTCTTCCCCCAAAATTATCGACCAATCTGTTTGCTTTCGTCAATTAGTAAGGTACTAGAACGACTTGTACTCAAGAGACTGGAGGCCCACATTAACAGGGAGCATATAATCCCTGATTATCAATTTGGATTCCAAAGGGGTCACTCTGCAACACAGCAAATCATGAGAATCGTCGAGCGTGCGACCGCGGCCTATAACCACAGAGGTTATTGCCCGCTAGTTCTTCTGGACGTGGCCCGTGCGTTCGATTCAGTTTGGCACAGTGGGCTGTTATTCAAGCTTTACACACAGGGCATCCCCGGCCCTCTGGTAAAGCTCATCAAAAGCTACATTTCTGGGAGATCCTTCCAAGTACGAGTCGGCAGCGGCATCTCATCTCGTAGACCCATCAACGCCGGTGTACCACAGGGGTCGGTACTCGGCCCAGTGTTATACAACCTATACACTGCCGACATACCAGCCCCTGCCACAGTTCGCACAGCCCTCTACGCCGACGACACGGCATTCTTCACCGCACACAGGTGCAAGGTCGCAGCAATTAGGAGGCTCCAGGAGGTCCTTCAACAAACAGAAGCTTGGGCCAGGAGATGGAGGATCTTGCTTAACACCGCCAAGACGCAGGCAATATTATTCACGAGACGCCTGGGGAAGCGTGATCGGGAGAGAAACCATACACCAAACCTGCACCTCAACGGGGAAGATATCGTATGGTCACCTACAGTTAAATACCTCGGCGTAGTCCTTGACTCTCGCCTGACGTGGCAAAGACACACGCAAGAGGTAAGAAGGAAAGTGGCAACTAGGCTTCAAGAACTCTACCCCCTGCTGAACAGGGACAGTGCCTTGTCAGCCAGCACCGGCGTCAACATCTATTGCAGTCTCGTACGCCCAATCCTTGAGTATGCATGCCCAGTGTGGGGGTATGCTTCCAAGACTAGCATCAAACGGCTGCAAATAATGCAAAACCGCGCACTTCGGCGTGCACTACATGTGCCATGCCGGTTCCCTACAGCCCCCTTGCATGAAGCCGCAGGGATACCATTACTCTCGGAGCGAATCCTCAAAGTAACAAGAACATTCTACAGAGCCGCCAGAAAATCACTGAATCCCATCATAGCCAATTTGGGACAGTACTCGACCACGTTTGACAAGCACAAAAGGCCCCTGTCAATAGTGACAGACAATTAAAATATCTCAGAGCGAAAACAAAGACACACCAACAGTAATGATACGCATCTTGTAACATTGAAGGAAATGTCAAAAGACAAAAACTTCACCAAAACTGCAAAATAAAGTAATTTTGCAGAAAATGCTCGGGTGTGTGCTGTGTGTGTCAGAAGATGCGTCGATAGTCAGTCAGTTCCGTGTTGGCATCCGCTAAGTCTAGATGTGCGACAAGGAAAGTGCTCGCCGCGCTGCCGCGTCGGGCGGGTCGAGTGCCCCACCGCACTCGGCTTTGCCGGCGGCAGTAGCGGCCACGTTGACGACCCGGCTATCGGAAACTGACTTGGCAACGGATATGAATCGGACGGCTACGGAACAGTGGTACGACGACCTGGCAACCGAACTCGGACCCGTGTATGGATACAACTGAGACCGTTTCACACAACGCCAACGACAACCGGGCCTGCCCAAGGACACGACTCCCGTGGAAACAAGCGGTGCACCTCACCGCTCCTCTGTGGTAAAGCGAAGTTGTCGAGGAGTGAGAAGAGAGCCAGCCACAGTAAAATCAGCATCCCTGTGTCGCAGCTCGCCACCACCAGCAAAGACAAAAAGGCGGGAAAAAAGAAGATTGTAGGTGCCTTCTCTTTCCCAGAACTATCCGCCACACTGCAGTATCGTGGAACATCTACGACCAAACACCGAAAAGCGAGCTCAGCCGGAGATACACCAGGACGGCGAAGGGTTCACGAAGGTGCGACGCACGAACAAGCCTCCGCCGACACTCGACCCCGGCAGAATAGAACTTAGAAACAGATACGACGTGCTGTACCAGGAAGGACCTGAGCAGCAGCAGCCGCAGCAGCAACAACAGCAGCCACAGCAGCAACAACAAGAGCCTGCAGCAATAACAACAGCAGTTGCAGCAAGCTAATACAGCCACAGCAGCAGCAACAACAGCAGCCGCAGCAACAACAAGAGCAGCAGCAACAGCAAATACAACAACAACAGCAGCAGCTACAACACTAGCAGCAGCAGCAATCAAAGTACTTGATTCCTCCTACTTGTGGTACAATTTCAAAACAGTTATAAGGAACTGTACCAAATGATCAAAGGCACTCTGGAAAATCAACCCTTCCGAGCCAAGTCGGCCGGAGGCGATAAGGTCAAGCTAACCTTCAGTTCGACCGACCACTACCTTAAGGTGACCGCAGCGTTGCAGAGGAAGGGCATACCCTATTATACCTTCCCTTCTGCTGCCGAGAAGATACTGAAGGTCGTCCTCCGTGGGATGCCCTCAACCTTGCCAACTGATGATATCAAGGAAGAGCTTGAAGATCTCGGACTTGACATACGCACAGTGGCCCAGCTGAAGAGACCTGGCACTTCAGACATTATGCCACTCTTCTTGGTGGTCATGCCCGACAGGCCCCAAAATAGAAAAATCTTTCAAATGGAGACTCTTATGTCACTGCGCATCTCGGTTGAAAAACTGAGATCCTCCAATGGCCCAGTCCAATGCTTCAACTGTCAGGCCATAGGACATGTCGCTCGCCACTGCAACATGCCCTCAAAGTGTGTAAAGTGTGCAGGAAGCACACTTATCAAACGACTGCACTCTAAAGAAGGGGGAAGGGCAGTCCCAAATAATGCAAATTGCGGTGACCAGCATGTGGCCAGCTATAAAGGCTGCGTTGCCTTCAAACGGGCAAGGGACAGGCAGCGTGGGGTCGCTGCAGAACAAGCTGCCAACGCGCAAAAGCAACGCGAGGGAAAGAAAAAACAGGATTCCGGGAACACCCAGCCACTGGCTGACAAACCCACCACAGAGCAAAACCAACCACGACGGGGCGACAATAACGCAACCTCCACGACGTCTCAGAAGTCATCCAAGACATCTCAGAAGCCACCAAGCGCCAAATCCCGCAGGAAAAGGCACAAGGACCCAATAAGAAGAAGAACAACACCAAACCGTCAAAGAAAACAACTCCAACGACCTCATACGCGGAGGCAACTACTAGCCAGTCGCGAGACCCTAAAGAAGCACTGCCACCAGCGGCAGAAACTCAAGACTTGCCTACTCAAGCAAGGCAAAACCAACAACAGCACCACCCACTCCCCACACAAATCAATGAGGGAGGAGCAGCTATAGATCGTCTGTTCGACATTGTTGGGTCGCTTCTGACAATGTTAACGACACTACTGACAAAGTTCGATCAACTGGCCGCGGATATTAAATCCGCAATAACGACAGCTCACCGAGCCGACCTTCCACAGAACTCCCACACCAGTCATGGACAGAGTTAACATAGACGGCAAATCAATATGCATATGGAATGCCGACGGCATTTTCCAACAACTCGGGGAGTTTCGGCAATTCCTACGTGAAGAGAACGTAGCCGAAACACACCTAAAACCTGGTCTCAGGGCAACGGTAGCCAACTACTTATGCTACCGTCATGACAGACCTACTGCGGGAGGAGGAGTGGCCATATACATTAAAAGAGGCATCCCTCACCACATGGTACACACTCCACCACTGCAAATAATTGAAGCAACGGCAATCGAAATGGCAACCACATCGGGACCGGTCACAGTCATCTCAGCCTTTGGACCCCCACGGAGAGCACCAATAGAAGATGCTATCCGCCAACTGCTCACCCTTAGGGGCAAGCTCCTTATTGGCGGTGACTTCAATGCCAAGCATCCTGCATGGAAGTCACGGGTCAGCAATCCTGCTGGGAATCAACTATATAGACTGTGCGTCAGGAACAACCTCCAGGTCTGTGGCCCAGACGAACCAACGCACCACCCAAGGAGTGGAAATCGTCCAGATGTTCTAGACATCGTAATCACCCGAGGCATCGCTGGCTTCGCCTCTGCCTACACCATGAACCGACTTTCATCGGACCACTCTACAGTTATGGTGGACATTGATGTTGGTTCATGGAGACAAGTCATACCAAACCTAATCGACTACAACCGGACTAACTGGGAACTGTTTCGAGAAGAAGTCACAACATCCCTTCACCGTCTGCACCCACTGAACGAAAGACAAATAGAGGCAGATATAAAACAGGTCACATCAATCATACTTGACGCTGCAAATTCTGCGACGCCCCCTCCAATAACAAGACAACAGTTCACGTCAATTACCGCCAAATCTCTTGGCTCAGATTAGACACAAGAACTGAGCGGCTAAGGAGTGGAGGCTTACGAGACAGCCCAACACCAGGCACCTCCTAAATCACCTGCAGCGTGAGCTGAAGGTGAGTCTCCAGGAACACCGCAACAGAGAGTAGGCGCTCGCCTGGCGTCGCTGAACGTGACCGGACGGTAATCTGTGGGTGAGACCCGCGGTTCACCAAGAAGCGCACAAGAATTGCCCCCGCTACATGGAGAGAGGGGACTAGTCTTCAGCGAAAAGACAAGGCCAATTGCCCTCGCCGATCACTTTGAGAAACAGTTTCGGCCTGCGCAGGACGACTACGAGGAAGAATCTGCGGATATCCGGCAGAAGACTGCGGCGCTTCCTCGCCGCTGACGAGGACGGCTACCAGATCGACGAGAGTTTCTGCAGAAGAAGTTCGACCGAATCATCTCCAGATTAAACATCAAAAAGGCACCTGGAAATGATAACTGGGAAATAGGCTGCTGAAAAACCTTCCAGCTCCAGCAGTAGAACGCATAACCGAGCCTGTTCAACTGTATATTACGCACTCAGCACTACCCCCGATGCTGGAAGCAGGCAACGGTGATCGGAAGTACATAGCCAGGGAAGAACGGCACTTTTCCCCAAAACTACAGGCCCATTAAGCCTCCTCCAGTCACTAAGCAAGGTCTTTTGAGAGGCTCCTTCTCAAGAAGATGGAAGAACACATCCGCAGAGAGAACATCATCCCGGAGTTCCAGTTTCGGCTTTCCAGAGGGGTCACTTCCGCCACCCAGCAGATCATGCGCATAGTCGAGCGCAGCCACCTACCGCATTCAACCACCGGAGCTACTGTCCGCTAGTCCTAGCTAGATGTGGCACGAGCATTTGACTCCGTTTGGCACAGCGGACTTACTTTATAAGCTCTACAATCAGGGACTCCCCGGGCCGCTTGTGAAGGCTAATTAAGAGTTACATCACTGGAAGATCCTTCAGAGTGAGAGTTGGGAATGATCTCATCTTCTCGCCGCCAATCAATGCAGGTGTGCCACAAGGGTCAGTACTAGGGCCGGTACTGTACAACCTGTATACTGCCGACATTCCTGCTCCAGCAACGGTTCGCACAGCCCTATAACGCGGATGACACGGCCTTCTTCACCGCGCATAGATGTAAAGCTGCTGCCATTCGCCGTCTACAACAAGTACTTCAACAAACCGAAGCCTGGGCCAGGCGGTGGAGGATTACCATAAACTCGACCAAGACCCAAGCAATAATGCTGACGAGACGTCCTGGGGAAACGTGATCGCCAGCGACAACCAGACAACAAAACTACGACTCCACGGAGAGGACATCGAGTGGTCAACCACTGTAAAATACCCTTGGTTGTGACGCTTGACTCCAGGCTCACATGGAAGCGTCACATTTGAGGAGACCCGACTCAAAGCCGCAACGAGGCTGAGGGTGCTGTACCCTATACTAAATAGCGGACAGCGCACTGGCATCCAATACCGGAGTGAGCGTATATTGCAGCCTGATAAGACCGGTAATTGAGTACGCGTGTCCCGTATGGGGCTACGCCTCCAGGTTCCTCGATAAAAAGGCTGCAGACCATGCAGAATCGTGCGCTTCTGGCGAGCACTACATGTGCCTCCCCGGTTTCCTCACAGCTGACCTGCACTGAAGTCCGCAGGTATCCGATGCTTCGAAGAAAGAATCAGCACAGATTACAAGATCTTTTACCGAGCATCCAGAAACCTCAAACAATCCTTAATAGCCAACTTAGGGCAATACTACACAATATATGACAAGCACAAGAGACCGCTGTCAATATTGACATAAAACTAAAATAGAACCGAGCAAACCAAAAGACACACCAAAAGTAATGGAACTGACCTTTTAACGTTTGAAGGAAGTGTCAACAGACAAACCCTTCGCAATAAACTGCTTAAAAAGATAAAGCAGAAAAAGAAAATGCTCTGATGTGTGTAGCTAAGTCAGTCGACGTGGTGACAGCCAGCTTACGACAGCCAGCAGACACCGATACCTGATGAAGACAGCCGAGCTTGCTGTCGAAACGTCGTGTTACTTTGACACCATCCGGCTGAACACCCGTGAAGATTATATTTCATCACTACGCCGGGAAAGTCTACACTCACACATCATTTTCAGGTGGTCCTCTGTGCACTAATACATCAGCTTTCTCTCCACAAGGTTGTAAATGGGTATGTGCAGTAGTTTCAACTAGTGAGTTAACTCTTATCTCAGCATCAAATTTCAGTTCTTCATTTAAATTGGAAAATGTATTGAAAACTGTTTCAATACATTTTGCAGCACAAGAACTGCTACAGGTTATTTTTATTCGACTACCACTCTTTTTATCTACTTGTATTTCCTTACCTTGAATCCCTGGAACTGGTTCAGTTGGCTCTGGAGACTCTTTTGCAGTCAGTTTTTTAGGAGCTACTCTAACTGTAGTTTCTTCAACTCTTTTGGATCCTCCTTCTTCAACACATTCTTCATGAATAGGGACTGATCCAGCCACTTCCTCAATGGCAGGATCTTCTGTTTCTGTTATTGCTTCAGCCAATCCCTCAACAAGAGGTTCCTCTGTCAAAATAACCTCTTTACTGCAAGCTGCTTCAGGCACTAATGGCTCTTCCCCTGTGTCTTTATCAGATGTTTCTTGTGTACTGGACATAATTTTTGCACTTTCTATAATCTGAGTCATATTTGTCTCAGAGTTTCTCTTATTTTTGAAATTGTCATATGCTTCACCAGCAGCTTCATCTGACGTAGACAGATCTGTTTCAGTGATTTCTTTATTTCCGTGTGTTTCTGTTGGATTTTCACATTTATTTTCTTCCTGCTGAGAATCTATTGGTTCTTTCGATACGTTCTCAGCTTCTCTTTCTCTTGCCAGTGCGTCTGATGGAATAACTTGTGTTACTGCCATATCTGCTTCTGCAGGCTGCTCTCCTCTAGGAACTTTTTTATTAGGTAGACATTCTTTTTCTATATCTGCTTCTTCTCTTATTTCTTTATCAACTAGTACAGCAACATGGGGAGATCTTCCTTCCTCAATCAAAAGACATTCCTGAAAATTAAATAATTTTGGCACTTCAAAGGATGTTCACTTTTAAAAGAACCAGTAATCAATTGAAAATAATGCCTATTATGATTTTCCTAGTAGATTTAATAAAGTAGTAAACAATAAGTACAAAAAATAACCACCAAGGGTGCATATAACTTTTGAGTTATCCTACTGCCTAAAGGAAACACCACCAGCGCAGAGAGAAAAAGTAAATGATAGTAGCCCGCGCATTTGAAATACTGAATCAAATTACACTTGTCCACGTTACAAGTGAATATTAAATAACAGGCGAATATACCATCTTTAATATTCGCACCTATTCTGCAGGAAAGCCTCACAGACGAATCTCATAATTGGTCAATAAAATCACCACATTATAAATTCCCACGTGGACCCACGTTTTAGTCATATCACAATTCTATATTAATGATACACGTTGTTTTTCAGTAAAATAAAACAGTCAAATATATGGCCTATAATTTTCGCACCTATACTGTGGGAGAGCCATGCAGACACATCTCATATACGGTCAATAAAATCATTACAAATCATTACATTCTGTATTCCCACGAGAAACCAAGTTTTGTTGGTATCACAAATGTTCATTAATCATACACAGTGTATTTCAGTAAAAGAAAACAGTCAGGTACACCGTCTTTAATTTGCGCACCTATTCTTCAGGAGAGCCACGCAGACGCATCTCACATACGGTCAATAAAATTACCACATTATAAATTCCCATATGGAACCAAGTTTTATTCGTATCACATGTGTACATTAATGATACTCCTTATATTTCAGTAAAACAAAAGATATTTCAGATGAAATGGACAAGGGAGGCCAAATTGATAGTGTAGCACTAGATCTGTCTAAGGCGTTTGACAGAGTAAGCCATAAAATGGTAGTAAATAAGGTAAACACCATTGGAGTGGAAAAGAAAGTTATTTGCTGGGTAGAAGAATTTTTAAAAGGTAGAAAACAGAAAGTTAGGGTAGGAAATGTAGTATCAAAAGAAGTTGAAGTAAAAATGGGTGTGCCACAGGGTAGCGTATTGGGACCATTGCTATTCATTATTCTAATAAATAATTGTGTTGATTGTTTACTATCTGAAATTAGATTGTTTGCAGATGACATAATGATGTATAAAAGAATCAAAACGATAGAGGATTGTAAACAGTTGCAGGGTGATCTGGACAGGATATCTAATTGGGTTTGTAAACATGGAATGAAGATAAATGCAAAGAAGAGTCAGCTTATTAGATACAAAAATAAAAAGAAAAGGTTAATTATGAATATAGGGTGGGGAAAGAATTGCTTGCTGAAGACTTGAAATGTAAATATCTTGGAATTACTTTTGATAATAAACTTAACTGGGCAGGACACATAGGACAGGTGATAGGAAAAGGTTTCAAAGTTCTGCACTTGTTGGAGAGAGTGATGAGGGGATGTATGAGAGAAGTCAAGGAATTGGGTTACAAAACTTTGGTCAGTCCATTGCTCAAATATGGTAGTGTAGTATGGGACCCTCATTTTACGTATCAAATACAGGAGTTGGAGAGGGTGCAAAAGAGGGCTGCTAGATTTGTTTCTGGAAATTATCGCAGAATGCAATCAGTGACGGATATGATAAAGGAGCTGGAATGGGATTCATTGCAAGACAGGAGGAGAATGAGGAGGGTCATGGGAGTGTACAGGGCATATACTGGCGATGAGGCATGGAAAGATATTGCAATAGGTATGAAAAGTAGTGCATGGAAGGGAAAAGATGACCATGGCCACAAGCTGGCACTCGATTTCAGGCACAAGGGTGTGGGAAGATTCTCTTTTTAGGTAAGGGTGTCAGGGACTGGAATGAGTTACCAAGAGAAATGATGAATAATTTACCGAAAACTTTGAAAGAATTTAAAGATAAAATTTGTGGAGGGCAAATATAGGTAGGTGCAGGATAGGGAGAAGATGGGTGTGTAGGGAAATTGCCACCGGAGCCTGTGCTCCATTGCAATTAAATTAAATTAAATTTACCGTCTGTAATTTTCGCACCTTTTCTGCTGAAGAGTAGTGCAGAAGCAGTATATTCTATTTTTACCACCGTTTACAAATACTACCTACATCATACTTTATTCCTTTAATTACTGTACACAATTATAGGAATTGGATGATAAGTAATTGCATGATAATTATATATTTAATATTCTCTTGTGGGAATGCTACATCACCTGAATGGATCCAGATTTTCTTTTAATCATGTTAATAGTCTATGAGACATACCCATCAGTAAATGCTAGATTATTTATTTTCACATCACCATTTCTTTTACTTTAGTAGCGTTTGTAACTTTGCGAGTTTGCAGGCGATGCTTTATCATTTTTGTCCTGATATGAGTAATAGAAAATATTAAATCGCTATGTAACCAAAACTTGCTTTTCTTTGGTACCCTTACATTTGTTATTACATGTCATGTTGTAATATACTCAATATTAAAGAAAAATATAATTGTTAAAAGATATTTAGCTGTAGCCTGTGTATTGCCTACGCTGTGTTGGCCACACGTGTTGGACAGCCAAGCGGGCAGACGCGTTGGGGTGCAACGGTCATTTGGAATCAATAGACCGTATAGGAAGGCGCTCTGCAGATAGGGTCAGATACAGAGCATGGTCTGTTGGGGATAAATAGACCTTATAGGAAGGCACGCTACCGTCAGGGTCAGATGGAAAAGGAGTATCATGTAAATAAGAGTTTGTGTCACCCATTGGTTTTGCTTACAACCACACTGGTCGAGCAGGCGTGCTGCTGTTCATGGTTAAATAAGATTCAGCCGAGTGACACGAGGTTAATTGTTTTGACCTAGTATAAAGGATCACGGAGACCACAGGGGGGGGGGGCCAGTACCATCAAGTTGCTACGTAGTGCTGTACAGTTTGCATCGCTGTACTGCTGCGTATTAATGCTGCCGTAGTTGACCAGCGGATCTGACTTGGGGAAGCAGTAACTTTCTCTCCCGCACCTAGCATTTCCTAACAACCTATTTCAAACTGTCTGTAGACTAGTTTGAAGTTATTAAACTCCAATGTTCTGGAATTGGCGTTGTCATTTCTAGCGTGAGTTTGCCTGCCTACTTTCCATCCAAAATCCTTTGGCGAGAGCCGCTCCTTGCCTCAGGTATCGAACCCGTGTCCTCAATATTTCAGGTTGTGGCCAAAAGTTAAGTGGCTTCCAATCTGGGATAGGACATAAAACTTAAATGGTGTCAGGTGTGGGGTTAGTCTGTTTAAAATAAAATAGACACCCAAAGTTTGTGCTAGCATTAGCACACGTAGGTATTCCCTTTGGCTAATTTTCGCCACGACTGGCGACAGCCACTGTTAGGTTGAAGTTCTGCGATACCCAGTCAGGACTGGCCATCCAGTTGATTGCTACGGCTACTAGCTGTCGATACAACTCGTCGAAAAGTCACAACCTGTGAGAGGTTGGCTGCAAGATACGTTCACAACCT